>VXAZ01007512.1:802-38135 GCA_013399875.1 Gymnorhina tibicen
AAAAAAAAAAAAAGAGGAGAACAAGCAAAATCCTCTAAGCTCTGACCTTGCAAATTCTTATGAGATTTCTGCTTTATAAAAGACTCATATTGACTTTGTCCGTGGCATTCAGACTTTCTCCACTTGAATTTAGATGGGGCAATATTTATAAATTAATGCTTGACTAAAATTAATTGAATGGTATAGAGCCTAGATTCTTTTAAATAAAATATTTGATATGAAGTCCAACGAAGAAAATGAAATTAAATTTGCTTTGAAAACAATCACAGACTAGATAAGCTACAGCGTATGAAATGACAGCCACAGGTCAGAGACAGACACAGTGACTTCTCTGTTGTTTTATGTTTTAGAGACAACACTCATGTCACAGCATTTCGGCTGTGAGTGCAAATCTATCTGAGTATGTGTGTATTTGTTTATAAATAGATTAAATATTTTCAGTGAAAACTTACAGTCAGGACATTCAGGTCCTGATCAAAATCAGACAAAAGTCAACAGGAAGGACTGCTGTATCTGGTTGACTGAAATAGTTTCTGCAATAGTTTCAGAAGACCAAAGGAGTTCAAGAACAGTCCCACACAATGTGTTTGAGGTACAAGAGCATATTCATTGCAGCTGCAAGGTTCAATTAATTATCCTTGGATGTCAATTTCAAACTGTACTCTGTAAAATTTTAAAAGCCCTATATTCATATAGGCCTTTTAGAAGATAGAATATGGAAGAGAGTGTAGTGATGCCCTAGTAACATCTTAATACTATCAAAAGTATTGTAAAACATCTTAATACTATCAAAACTATAACAATCAAAAATATTAGTTTTATCAGATTACCAGATGACACAGTTTTACATATCTTCTCCACACATTACTGAAATGAATTATGATAAATAGCAACAACTTATTGACTCACATGCTTATCACCATGCTTTAAGAAAAGCACCAATTCCAGATACCTTGAAGGAAGTTATATAAATACCAGAGTTAGATTCTTGTAAAGAACCTTAACTGTCAGAGAAATGATTTAGCATATGCTGTATGTCAAGCTTGTGAGATTTTCTTACTTGCTTAAAACTCTTTGGAAACCATATTACAAAATGAAGGATAACTTTATCCATTAACCAGATTATAAGATTTATTTATTCTCATATTCATACGACATATGCAGTGAGAATGTATTAACTGAGCTACTGTTTCATGCAGCTCAGTCCAAAAACTATCCTTAGGCACAACCTTGCAGTTATTCTGCTTTTATCACTGCCTAAGTACAGGTATTTTTATGCTGGGATGTAAAAAAAATGCACTCTTGCACATTCCTTTGAAGAATTTTACCTCATTTCCCTGGAATATAATTCCCTACATTGTTACTTTAATAATCTGATCTTGAGGGCCACATGAATAAATGAGTACATTTAATGCCAATCCTTTGATTAATTCCAAGTGGTTGTTTTACCTTTCACAGCATAATAAAATTTATATGTTTTATTTGTTCTGAATGCATACCATTGGTTTTATGGTTTCATCATCTATCTTGTGTTTCTGTGAAGGTGTGAAATACCCACAGGTGAGTGTTTTCCACCTGTATGAATGCCAGCTACTCATGATTGACATTTGGAGGGTGTAACTCTGAATTTCTTACTACTTTATAACCAAACAACAGAGAAAGTTCTATGTGAATGTAGAGCAGTTCCAGTATGATTGCTGTTTGAAATAAACACCGTATCTGATTTTTCTAGTATATTATAATCTTTCCTGACCTAGCGCGTTCATGGCATTGCTCTTCTAGAGTGGAGGCAGCCAAGCTTTCACCAGGGCTACAGAGGTGCCTGGTTTTGTAAGAGGACTAAGAATAATTTTGAGCCTCTAAAAAGATCCCAATTCCTCAGCAAAGTGCCTTTGTATCCTTTGCTTTGCATCATCCTTGACCCATCTTATCCTTCCTTTCCTCCTGCACATGAAGGAGTTAGAAATGAGGACTGCAGTAGGCTGACACGCTCTCCAGACACCTCTCTGATCTGTACAATACACTCAGCTACTGTGCAATCTGGAAGTGGTCTGGGAGCCGTAGTGCATGCGTTCAAGTTCAGACATCAATCAGGTGCTTCCAAATCTACTTATGACTGAATCTTATCTAGAAATGTCATCCTTGATGGTCAGATTCTAAAAAATGTATTTGAAGAATGGAAGTATGCAAGATTCAGAATGTGTTTGTATTCTCCACACTTATTTACAAGCCTGAAATTTCACCATAATAATATTAAGAGAAAAATAATTTGAAAAAGTAATAGATTGACAGTCTTTGAAGATGCAAAATACGCATCAGAGAATGCACCTTAACAGGGAGTGAGTAGTTAAAAGGACAGGAAAATGGAGCAGGAGTCTGAAATAACATTGGAAGATACATTTATTGTCTGGGCTTTCATTAAGTCCAAGGTAGAAAGTGGGCAGGCAGGCTAGGCTGCCTCATTGAAAAATGTGAACTCCCTCATGGATCTTCATATCTAGGATTTTTGTGTGGATTGTATAGAATAAACACCAAGAAGTGAATGTAAGCTAAGGAAGGGAACAGACATTACACTAAGAGCTGTCTTTCAAATACTTAACAGACTTTCCAAGAAGCTATAGAGGCTTTTTGCAATCAGGTTGTCTATTTAAGTTTGATAAGGCATCTAACTAAACTTCTCTTTGCAAGTATATCTATTATAAACAGGAAGGCTTCGGTGTAAGTCCACAGAACAGATAAAAATAAGTTAACTTTGAAAATAACTTTGGAAATAGTGAGTTCTGTGGAAGAGTTCATACACCGAAGACTAGTGTGTGATTTAAATAATAATACAGTTTGACTAAAGTAAATAAAAAATAATAAGAAAAATCTCTTTCCTTCATCTGTTCAAAAAAAAATTCTGATCTGTTTGATGCACTGCATATTTTCAATAAAGAGAAAAATTGATAAACATGCTGGGATAGAATTTGGCAGAAGTCAAGTAGATGTATTTTATAAATCATGCAAGAACAGCATTTATTTCATCAAATCATATTTTCTAAAATGAAATGCTTGACTTAAGAGTAATTGAAAAGAGCTGCATTTTTTATCGGCTTTCATTTCTCAACTTAAATAAGATATTCTTGTCACATGAAGCATAATTTTCTATAGCTCTTTCTACATTAATGATGTTTTGAAACTCAACAGCAAGGATTTCTGATTTCTGCAGCACTGATGCCAAGGAGGACAAAAAAGGGTATTTCTACTGGAAGTCAGTTAGCTAGGAGTCATGCTATTAAAACAAAACAAAACAAAACAAAACGGCCAAAACAGCCCTAGCCTGTGTCAGCAGTGAACAACAAAAAAATACAGTGATGATACAAATTTACACTGGTCTAAAATTAAGGATTCAAGAGGGAAATCTCCATAGCTTCCTAATAATTTCCAAGTAATGGAATTTTGAATACATATGTCTTGAATTTACTGAAAGAGCACTTAAACCATGGTTGATCTGGTACCAAAAATTCCTTAGTTCAGCTGATTCATACTCTTTCTTATTAAATTCTGTTTCTGTACACTTGTGTAAATTGATCTTATTTGTATAAAAAAAGTTAGGGATATGCCTTTGTTCACACAAATGCATCCAACCAGCAACCAGAGAACAGCACAGGACTTATCAGCTCACCACATAACCTCAGCTCTCCTACAGAAGGAGCACAGAAATATTTGCACTCCAGATGTACGCATGCAATCATTTTCCCAAAATAAGAAAATAGCATATGTGTCAGTATTACATCATCGTTCAGGAATGTTTTGTAAATATAAAACAAAAGTGACTATTAATCAGTAGTTTCTTTTTTGTGATTATTTCAGGCATGTCTTATGTTTACACATAGAAAACCAGCTACAAATTTTTGGATAGCAGTGGGAAAAATGCAATCCGTATTGTATTGTGTAGCTGAAAACTGAAGAGTAATTATGAAATTTACCAGTGTCAGCTTGTCAGGTAGCAGAAATAAACATGTATTTTACTGAAATCAAAAGGTTTATATTGAGGCTCTTGATTACACAAAATACCTTCACGTGATTTTTGATAATTACTTATTACTATCTTAAGGTTGAGTGTTGCTGCCAGCTGAGGTATGTGAGGCAGAAGAGAAAACATGCCTTTCTATCTGAGACCACCCCTACAATCATCAAATATATTTGGGACTGTTAGTCTGTTAATTTTTTTTAATGTCGATTAGGAGATGCATACATAAACATACCCACGCAAATTTGTCTGCTTGCAAAATTTCTTGCTTGCAAACTCATCACCAAATGAAGATGTCTACAAAGCAATTGGGTCCATCTATCCATCCAACTGCTCCAGAAATGTTAAGGGTGGATATTTTTTAGCACAATCTGGAGCACAATCCTAAAGGAAATTGTTTGTTCTTTACTTCAGGTGAGAAAACAACAAAATTAGATCATTGGGAAGGTTCTCATTCCTGCTGTATCCTGTTCAAAGATCACTGTCTTTCTATTCTGCATTAGAGAGCAAAAACTAACTGCAAAATAAAATGTGTTTTCCAGCCACTCAATGTACACATTCTAAAAGAAAGAGCAATTAGTACAATTTATGAGAGTGTTTAAACAACTAAGTATTTCTATTATATCTGTATACTGAACTCAGAAAATTGGGCTAAAGGAATGTAACAGCTTAAAATCCTGTCAAATTTAAACCATTTTTAAAGGACTTTCAATTTTTACCAGATTGCTAATGCTATAGAATACACATTGTTGAATTTCTAATCAGTGCAAATATCAGAAGCCCTCTGTGACATAGTCATGATGAGGGTAATACACTGAAGAACTGAATTCCACTTTGCCTCTGCCAAGCAGTCGCCTGCCAAGCTGGACAATGAGCAATCACTCAAAAAGTCCCTGGTTAGCCACCCTGTGCTCCTCATTTTCTTGGCACCAACTGAAAGATCTGTTATCTGAAATCCAGAGGTGTTGTAGCACAGAGTAGGAACATACTAAACACTTTATTCTCACTATATACTCCAGACAACTAAGTTATAAATTTCTTATCATGGCCAATATTTCCAGCTATTTCAGGCTCTGAAACAGAACTGATTCTTATTCAGCTTTTCACCTTATTCATTTTTTATTGCCACACATTTCTAGTTGAAGATCAAAATGCCTTCTTAATATTCTTTTTTTTTTTAAATTTTGCTAAACAAGCTGGGTATTAGTAGAATGTAAAGCAGAAAACTTTTGCATATCTGCAATGGTGAAGACATACATAATTAGCAAATGTAATTAAAATATTTAGTAACAATGTGTTTATTTGAAAAATACTTACAAAGCATTTGCTCAACAGTATTTAAAGCACACAGGAAAACTCAGTGTGTTTTGACTCAGTGACATTTTAAACAAATACGCAGAAAGACAAAATGGAATGCTTACTTTGTAGAACCCTATTTAGACAAATGCATTTAACTAATTTAAATCAATGGTTGCTTCCCTGTAGTTTCATTTGTGTGGATTAAAAAAAGAGGCTTTTCTGGAGAAATCAGATATTGGCATGTTAACTCAAGTGTCAAATGAAACAAAATTTTAAGTATGTTGTTCCATTGCTGTCTCCACAACAGAGTTCTACTTTGATCTGTCAGGTAAAATGATACTCTGCTCATTTAATGTAAATAAGTAATATATTTAACTACAGAATGGTAGTTATATCTGGCAGTAATTATTAATGAGAGTACTGACATGATTTGATTAAAACATAAATCTTTATAACATTATTGTAAAAATTCCCTTTTGTCACAACATGTTTTAGAAAGAACTAGAGTTCTATAAATGCTTTTGTAAGTTGCCATTACCTGAATTTGTGGTTCATAACCTGTTTCAGCTATAGGATGCATTCAAGAAATAAAGATGTTTCTGCATTCAGCCTTACTGAAATTCATTGATGCTCAAATGTCTTGACAGCGAAACCAATTAATTAAAAGAGCATAAAAACTTACCAGCAACAAAATAAGTTTACTGCACATCAATTCCAGTATTTTAGAAAGAGGGTAGTCAAACTATGAACTTTTACTGGCTTTAAAACTGGTTCTACCCGGAGCTTATGAGCGTAACTTGTACTCCTCTCATTTTGACTGCTGTTGAGAGGATTTTACAGTAAATGGCAAGGACAAAACATGTGGCTACTTCTGAGAGTTTTATCTCTGCCACTGATAATTCCTACCATTTGAGAAGGTATGACTTTATGAATTGCTATTTTTGTATTTTGTTTCCATGTTCAGTCACAATAGTTGCTTTCTGCATCTCTCTGCTTCTCTTTTTCCTTACGCTGTTTGCTCTCAGATTGCAGGTACTCCGACATTTAGTGGCCTAGTAACTTTACCCTTCTTTTCTTCTCCTGACGTTGCCATCTTCCTGATGAATATAAAAGCACTTCAGGTAAACAGTTTACTTTGTCTTTGATGTACTGGAGTTTCATTAACTCAATTACGATTTTGTGAATCAAAAAATACTTTCTTGTCCAAATATTTTCTAAGTATTGATATGTTTGCTTCCAAACCTTTCACAATTTGAAGTTTATCTTTGTACTACTAAATTAATTTTTACTTTATTTTTCCAGAGCTGTCATAGAGTTCTGTTACCTTCATACGAGGTCAGTTGGATACCCAATACTACATGCTTTAATCAAGATGTAAACTAGAAGAGAAAGTGCAAGCACAGCAGAACTGAGCAGTGAAGACAAACTATCTCAGCTAAGGGTTAGAGCTTTGGAGGTATAGGATAGAAATAGGTATAAATGCCCATGAGGGATATGGGAAAGAACTGCAGAGTCATGAGATTTCAATTTTTGGAAAGAGCTTAGTTGCCGTTCACCTTGGAATAGTAACCAATAATAAATGCTACCTTGTGGGAAACTGTTCAGATCAGATCACTGTGGCTGATGTGTGGCCCTAAAGAGGCAAAAGGGCAGTGAATAACATATTGCAGGGCAAAGCAAGTGTACATCTCTAGATCTGCATGTGGGAAAACCAGCTGTCTGTCTCGCAAATTGTACAGGATAGAGATGTGTTCCCCTTTAATCAGAAGGCAATGTTGACTTTAAATTACACTTGCATTGTGTACCATCCTAAGTGACCTTAGGTTTGAAGTCTGTGCCTGTTTAAAGATTATGAAAATTAATATCAGTGATTTGTAGAGAACATTTTGTGTGGTTGGAAGAAATACAGCAATTAATCAGGAAATGAGACAGGAAAGAGGTTAAAATTACTCTTATAACAGCCAGTCACAGTCACTGGAGAAAAGATACTATTTTATATTCAAACCGTCAGCCATATGATGTTAAGAAAAAATACTGAAACTTGAGATGCCAATCACAATCCAAACAAGGTCTGAGAAGAAAACACACAAGATGGCTAAGTAAGGCTGGTTCTAACTAAAGAGATGTATATTCATACAACTGGATGCAAGGAAGTCATAGTGTACTATTTCCAAAGCCTGTGTTATATTTTTGTGGAGAAAAGGTGCAAGATAAAGGAAGTCCATCAGGAAAGAATTAGTTGGTCTTGTATATCAAGGGGTAACCAGTTGGAAGATGTTGCTCATGCTCAGCCACTCATCAGTTTTTACATTGTTTTTCAGTTTGAGAAATTCCTTTTTTTGTCACCAGGTGTTTTTGTTTGGGTGAGGAAACTGGGCACAAAAGGAAGCACCTAGAAATTGTTAATATAATGCTGGGTATTTTTGCTAGACTTGTGAAGGAAGTTGCTAATCTACCTCAAAGTTTATAGTCAGGTAAGATTTTCCGGGTACAGCAACTCTCTTTTGTGTATGTCTGATAGAACACAAAAGGCTTTTATGACTTTATAATGACACAGCTTATTGTTTTAGCTAACATCAATTAAACATTTGGCTAACTGAAGTAGGAAGTGAAACATGCTTCGTGTAGTAGAGATATGTGTTTGGGATAAGGTGGTTTAAAAGTCACAAAAATTTTAGACAGTTCTGAAAGTTTCATTACCATAGTCATTTCTATATTTTGTCCAGTTCAGTATTTTTTTCAAGCATACAACCTTCTTCACAGGGAGAAATTAGACTTGACTCTGATAAAATACAGTGGAAGGAAAAAAGGCTAATCATGGCTATCTCCTGAAGATACAGGTTTGCTTTTTTCAAGCAGAGGGAATCAGGTCCACTTTACTCTCATATTGCAATTGGTTCTGCAAAAAGAGGAAAAATACATTGCTGAAAATAAATGCCAACAAAATCTTTCATGTTTGTTAAAAATAATATCATTAATGTAACTTAGATTATTCACTATAAAACTGATTTTTATGTTCCTTACATAGCTATGTAAGTGCTAGGTAAGATCATTGTACTGATCTTACCTAGGACTTGAACAGCATATCTGAAAATAGTTATAAGCCAGGATGCCGCTGGAGAAGGGACTCTTCTCCCTGTTTCTCTCATTGCTGTTTTACATTGAAGCAAGCTGCTGCTGAGATATTAGACACAGAGCAACTCAACTGAACTGCTGAGTTATTTCACAAGGTCTGACCTGCCTGCAACACTTAAGCGACACGGTGCACTGTAGTGAAATTATATACAGCCATATATTGTAAAGCATAGCCCTGTTTTACTTGAAAACCTGCTAAAGTAATAATAACAAAACAAAACTTTCCTAAATAATAAATAAGCTCTGAAGATACATGGGTACAGTTTCGTAGTTAATTCCTAGACTGAAAAGCAAAGTTGCTCAACATTGCTTTTTTTTCTTCTCACTCCCAGTGTTATGGGAGACAAATGACTTAAACACATCAACTTAAGGTTTTTTTTCAAGGACAAAAAGCTATTCTTAATAGTAATGCTAAAGGTTTGGCAAACCCAATACATAGTGAAGTTCAGTGGCTGGGACTGGAGGATCCTATCTTATACCTCTAGAGATTTTTTACTACGTTTTCAAAACCATGATCTAGTTTTTAAGCTATGTGGTTTTGCCACTGTGTTGTGACTTACTCCTGCAAGATCATAGAGAACAGTATGCAATGTTAAATTTTACACAGCATATGATGAAATGTCAAGGCTATTAAAACTGTTTTGTTTCTCAAATTTCCATTTCAAAGGCAAATACAGCAAACAATAGAAAATCTCTCTGGAAATAGCTGAGGTTTAAAAAACCTAGAATCTTTACTTTATCTTTTTTTATGGTAGGATGAAAGGATAGCATGGAATTTGTTGGGATTTCGGGGATAGGGATGACTGAGAGATGTCACAGAGATGATTTATTGCTGAATCAGTCTCATTTTTATGGAAGGGTGAAACAGAAGAGATGTTGTGGAAAACATCATTGATATTAAAGGCAGCAGCAATGGCAATAGCAGTGGTGAGAGCAGCAGCTGCAGCAGTGCAGATGCTGAGGCTGTAGGAGTAGCAGTAGCTTAAACTTTTTTCGTTACAAGGCCCTATATATTTTCTTAAGCCAATAAACAAAAGCCACAAAACATGCTAGCACATTTGTACCAATCATCACTGTACATGATTTTACTGCAATGCATATGTTCTTAACCAATCATCAAATTGTTATTAAGGCCTATTGCACAGGCTAATATTGTTACATCTTAACTTTCTAATAAACTCGACTATAAGGTATATTGCTAAACTTAAAATTCTTTACTGTTTTACTTATCACTGTTTTTTCTTGCATAAAATGTGTTTCTACCTGCTAAAATACATTTCTACTTTATGAAGTACATTTCTTCTAAAACTACCAAACCACTTTCTTATTTAAACTGCAAAAGCTAATTGCAAAAGCTCATTGTTCTAACTCAGGAAGCCTTCGCTAAGGTCTCAGATCGAAACATGTATCCATTTCCATCTGTTCAGGCACAATGCTGTCCATGTTCTCTGTCAGCACCTGCAAGCTTTCTGTAGCTCCAATTCCCACAGAATTATTTCCCCACCTTCCAAATTTTCTTGCTTTCTAGAAATTATGGTGAAGAAGAAAATTTTAAACATTATTTTTTGTCTTGAACACATTCAACATAGTACATATCCATATTAATTTGAAAAAGGTCATCTCTAGCTCTGTTTTGATTAAATCATGCATGATCATATAAAGGACAAACAGCTGTTAGGACACGGGATAAAAATTTGCAAGCTCTTTTTGTGAATTTTATTTCCCCAATTTAATATATATAACCACTGATGCTAGTGGTTTGTGAATCCTTTATACACTGAATACTCCGCATGAAATTTTATATCACATTATACTGGACAACCTAAGGTAAAGGAAACAAAATATACCCCAGATTCTTGGGGACTGTAAAACCCAGATTTACGTCCTTTGCACCTTCATACAAAATTACTAGGGACTGACATCAAGGCATACAAGAAAACTTTAGTTGCGAGGGTTTTGATTTAAGAAATTGTCTGGCTGTTTTCATGACCTCAGTTTAGAATTCTCCCTACCCAAAGACACTTACAAAATCCCAAATGTCCCCAGTGGTTTGAGCAAACATAATTGATGCAATGACTAGGACATTGTGCTGTTCTCAGTAGTCTATTTCCTCTACATTTGCTGATGTCACACTGAGGTGTCAATTAAAGATGATATGTGCAAATCTTTTAGGTCGATAATGAGATAAAAGAAAAGGTTGCAAAACACAAGGTCATAGCTTCACAATTAAGGATGAAACAAATGAAGATGATTTATGGAGGAAAATCAGGGAAGATAGAAATGGAATGCCCTGATTAATTCATTCATTTAAACAAATCCTGCTTAGACATGACAGAGCAGCCCCTCTATAGTGTCGTACAGGATAGTTTTATACACATTACCTGACATATGACAAATTTTTTCACTGACAAGAAATGGAGCTCATTCTGAGTTGGAGACATACACTTAACAACAGATAACTGTGAAAGATTCACTGCTGAGTTAACTAAGATACTCACATAAGGAAAAAGACTGAGATAACACCATACCCACCCTGCAAAGCATGTTGTCGAAGAGATAGTTACCAAGCAGTCATTCACATACACTACCCCCCGAAATGTGGAACAGGAAGGTTGGTGAGAAATGCCTTCTAATAATCAGAAACTGGAAAAAATAAGTGGGATCAAGAAAAGGAGACAAATTTCTTTCTTCTACAATCCAAGAGAACTTGGCTAAATAAGATAGTCTCAATTGATCCCTGTTTGCTTTCAGTCAGGTCGACTGGCAGACATGGCCTACTCCATACCCACTAATTCTTATTCTAGACAAAGACTGGTTCAGAAGAAAGAAATCTGGCTCAGATTTGGCTGGTCAAAGCCTTCTCCAAAGAATTTAGGTAGAATCCTAAATTGGTTTGGGTTGAGAGGGATACTGTAAGGTCACCTAGTTCAAAACTCTGCCACTAGCATAATTCAAATCTTCAAATAGCTCAGGTTGGTCAGAGCCCTGTCCAACATGACCTTGAATATTTGCAAAGATGAGGCACCCACCTCCTCTCTGGGCAACCTGAGCAGCCCCAGTCTTTCAACCTTTGCTCACAGAGAGGTGGTACTGCCTTCTGATCATATTTTCTGTCCTGTGCCCAGACATTATCCAACAGACCAATGCCATTCCAGTGCTGAGAACTTCAGACCCGGATGCAGCACTCCAGGTGAGGTGTCACCAAACTGGAGCTGAGGGGCAGAATCCCATCCTCGCCCTGCTGCCCAAACTGCTCTGGATGCATCTCAGGACAGGTTTGACTTTCTGGGCTCTGATCATTCACCAACACCTACACGTCCTTCTTTAGCAGAGCTGCTCCTGATCTGTTAATCCCATGGCATTTACTGACACTCGGGATGCAATAAGTTAGATTAACTGATAAAATTAGATGCCCTAACATCTTCAAGGTCTCTGCAGACCCTCTGAAAAGAGTTTTGCCATCTTTTCTCAATAAGCAAAGTGAAATTAGAGAGAACAAATTTCCTGCAGATGTTGCTGCAATACAATTTAACCCCTAGCTGACAAGACTGGAAGAGGGCCCTGAAAAATGTTCTCTACATCTTGTGTTTGAACTGCATTCCACCAGGGACTCTCTGAACTACTTACTGCCTTCCTGTGGACAGGCCTTCCTGCCTGTCTGTGGACAGTTCAGCTAACAAGAAAAATCAGATTTGACTTTGGTAAACAGTACAGGTAAACACAGATTCAGGCAAAATTTTTAGTTAGACTGGTTGAGGGAACTGATGAAAACAACAAAGCTTTTGGGTGCAGAACCTCTCCTTAACACCACAAAATTTCTTTTTTCAGCTGATCTGAGGAAAACTGTTTCCTCTCTGAGTAAATTTTGCCTTGCTGACTTCTTTAGGTGACGTCACCTGCAACAATATAATTAACCAAAAGCCGAAACCCACACTTCTGGGTAAAAAAGACAGACTGACTGAAAACTACATGTACTGTAAATTTATAGCAATCTCAATTATCACAGATGTTTTACAATTTCTCTACTGTCTATCTGTTTAGGGAGCATGGTGGGCATAGAAGTGTGAATTCACAGATTAGGAAAATCCTTCTTTTCTCCTTCCTCTCAAGCATGTTTTGTGTCATATATCCTCAAATTTTTATTTTGCTTAAGTAAACATTGGACTCCCAAGACATGTTTGACTGCCAGCTGGAAACTTCACCATCCTACATACAAACACATCAATAAACTTTTAGTTTAAATTCTACATAAAGTCATAATTATACACTAACTCTAGACCTTTCCAGTCTGTTTAATACATCCTTAATGGAAGTGGGTGAAATAATGGATGCTTGTCAGTGGTGGGACATGTACAGAAAATATGTACAGAAACCATACTATTTATAAGGGACATGCAAGGTGATATGACTTAAGAAAATAAACCCCAAATGAATAGTCACTTACATTAAAACATCTGCATAGTATATCTATATCTGCAAAAAATACATGTGTATATACATATATAGACATATATGTATGTGTATATTCATGTATACCCCTGGGTCTTTAGATATACATTTATTATGTGTACACATCCTGATATAGGCCAGATAATTCTGCTTTTCCTCATAAAACCCAGCTCTTCTATTCAATAACAGGCAAGGAAGGAAAGGTTTTCAGAGAAGTTTTTAATCCTGAATCTGAACCTTTTTTCTCCTTCCTCCAGCTCTTCCACCATAGATAACAAGACATGTACATGTCTTTAAGAACTCTCCAGGTAGCTGATAGTCAGAGCTTTCAAGCTGCTCTCTTCGTGTCCTAGAGTTGGTGTGTGACTTTTCCTGTCTCTCTTGTCACCTGAACACCAATTTTGCTTTTTTGTTCTGATGAATTTCAACCACTTGTGAATAGGATTTTGCCCTTCTGCGGTCTTCTCAATTACCCCTCCCTCCCTCTGCCCCTCCCACTTTATAGCAAAACTCACTGCAGTATTTGAAACCATTGACACACTGTTTCAGCACATATTCACTTCTCTGCACAGAAAATCCCTTTGGGTCAAGAGTAAGACCCACTGTTTCTTTTTTATACCAAAGAGAATTTTTAAACTCTGCAGAGACTCTGCAATTTCTGAAGCAAGGGCATAAAAAAAAAATGTTCACTGCTTTCTGTGGAAAGTCAAAATGTGAAAGAATGACTCTTGGATGTCCTGAATGTGGTTTTCCTGCATGTTTTAAAACTCTTCATACATAACAAAGCGAAATACAAGATGTATGTATCACCATTATTCCTAATGAACTTCTATTTTTACAAGGCTGGGATGAAACACTGAAGAATTTGGAATCTGCAACAGAAGACCATGTGAATTTATGTTACCATTTCAGTTTGTATAGTTATTGTTTTCTTTTTGTGATTGAGAGTGATTCTAGAAGAAAACTTCTATCTCTGTTGTGCTCACAATTTATGATTTACATACACCTGTCAGGAGAAGAACAGCAACAAAAAGTTTGTTGGTACTAAAAACCAACTACAGTATCAGTTTTATAGTAAATATACATGTTAAGTGCATTGCTGTGTGGAATATAAGATGACAAGAATAAGGTTTATTGGATTGCCCTTTCTTTCTATTTAAGTGGATGGTAAACTACGCATTAAACTGTGAACTCTTTACTTGTAATTACTGAGGCAAATAGCACTGTCAAACCCAGTTCAGTTAGTCTCATGAGTAAGGACTTAACTGCATCCAGTTCACAAATAATTGGCATCTACTACCTTGAAACTTCTCTCTGGACTTGGTAAAAATTGTCATATTTCAGGCAAAATAAATGGGGATAGGAATGTTTTTGGCAAAGATGATGAAGCCCTTCACAAGTCAGCATAGCTACAACTGGCACATGCTTTGGAATTCTGAGGAAGGCCAGGCAGGAGTTAGGGTTTTTTGCATTTTGATACATTTCTACCCTACACAGAGAAAATAACATTTGTTTCTAAGGTTGCTTTCAAAGGCATTGGTAACATTTTCAATCTGATATTCTTAGCACACCTTGAACTCTAGCCAACTGTTTGACAAAAGAATAAAGGCACCGTATCACCGCAGCAGTTATTGTACCTTCTCCTATTACACGAGAGAACCTTCAGTTAAGAAAAGATTTCCAAGGTATTTGTATGAGCTACAAATTATGGATCCAGAAAGATGGGGCTTCTTGAGACACAAAACACCACATACGTGAATAACAGTGAAATGGCTCACCAAATAAATGAGCTTTGATTGATTTTTCTGATCTTACAATTCCTAAACAAGGACTTGGAAATTCTGAATTCATTCCTAGTATATTCTGTGAACTCTAGCTCATCAATAGCATTTCCAGTCTTCTGTTTGCAAGTATAGGTTAAGGACCGTTTCCTTCAGCTGTATCTCAGGCTGTTGAAAATCTTGTCAGTCAAATGAAATACCTTTAAATAAATTTACTTCCAATAGTAACTGTATCTTTAATTTCAATCAGTTTTGCAACCTAAGCTGATTTTGCAGATGAATAAGTATCTTTGCATCACAATAAATATTTTCGATATAAGGCATATTTACATTTTTTGCATTAGACTTCTCATTGAAGGATTATTTTTAGGAATCTTGAAACATAGATTTATAGAATATACAATATATATTGTGAATTAAATAGGTGGGAAAGGAAAGATCTAATATTCTACTGAAACTCATGAGTCATTCTGTATTGAGCTGGAAGCTGAGCATTTAAATGAAAGCACAGGGATGTTCATCTTATTTTTACCAGAGGTGATCTTGATCTTTCCTTTAGTTTGTCCACATCTCTGATAAAAGAGCCAGCAGGAGTTTTACTATTTCTAGGCTAACAATAAAGGAAATAGAAATATCATAACTGCTGCCCTGTATGTAATAGTCAGTTTGAAACACTACATTTCAGATCCCCACACTGATCTGTAAAGTGCTATATCCACTGTATCAGACAATAAAAATATCTGTAGGTCTATATTAGAAGAAAGGAAGGAGAGAAAGAAAGAGAGAAAGAAAGAAAGAAAAGAAAGAAAGAAAAAGAAAGAAAGAAAGAGAAAGAAAAAGAAAAGAAAGAAAAGAAAGAAAAGAAAGAAAAAGAAAATTCACGCAGACAATATGAAGGTATAGGGTTACAGGGAAAAAGGCTTTTATTCACTTCTTTGTTTTAACTCTGTAAAAATTATGGGCTTTTTATTTATCAAGCAGAAAATTTTCTTGCTTATTTGATTGTATTAATCTTAATATGTTTCCTAATTTTGTTCATCTGGGAGCCTTGTCCATGTCTGAGAAGTCTTCCTCCTTCCATATTTCAGTAAGACACAAATCATGAAAAGCTGTCCTTGATAATGCGGTGAGTTTCCTTATCCTTGGCAAAAACTTCATCCTTTAGATGTGCTGTTGGGCTGACAGTTTTTTCTTTCTTCTTGTAGTAGTTATTCTTAAAAGCAACTCCTGTGTAGCTATACCTTAATACACACTATTCCATTAATATTTTCACGGTGAAGACTTATGATATGCTGCTACAGGTTAATGTTTTTCTGGGATTCTCAATCTGTTGTCTTCTCAAGTCAACCTATTAATAACTTGAAACTGACTCTGTAGGAGAAGAGGCACTGTGCAGAATTTGGAAATACATGAGTTACTGTTGCGGTTTGTGGGTTCCTGCGGTGGCAGGGCAAGCCACAGCCTTCCTGGAGAGCTCCAGGGGGTGTCTTAAGGAAAACAGCTATGCCATTTCCCGTAGCCCTTCCTGGGCTCAGTCCCGGCTAGACTGCAGGCACCACAACACGATGATGATAAAGGAGGTGAGAAGGCTCCCCGCATGAGGATCACAAAGGTTCTTTATTCCATGCTGACTCCCAGAAACCAGCACATGTTCTGGCTCCCAAAAGCAGAGAGCCAGCACATGGCACGGTGCCCCAAGGCAGAGAGAGGCAGCAGCCCCAAAGCAGAGTGAAAGAGGACGCGTCCTGGAGCCCCTTATCTTCGGGAAGAGGCAAGAGGAGAGAGCACAAGGACGAATGGTCTCAGAGCATAGGAGTGGTACATGGGCGGAGTTCGGGTAACAGGACCAATGGGAGAAACCCGAGGGAGTGGTTAGGACTAGGGGCGGGGGAAGGGGGGGTCCATGTGGGAAGAGCAGGCAGTTTTTAGTAAGGAAAGCGGTGGGGAAATACAACACCGCATCTCTCCCTTTCTTACTAAATTGAGGAAGGGTTTCTTTCCAAAGACCCTTACAGTTAATTTTTATACAACAGAAAAATGGTAAAACAGTTCAAAATGATGTGGTTGCTGGTTGGTGTTGATGTTTTAATACAACACCACAAGTTACTGGTAGAGTTACATGAAATACATTAATTACAGCAGCAGGAAGGACAATAAGGATGTAAAATGCTGAGCTTGTGCTTAAAATTCTTCTGGCACTTTCCTTCACCAAAACATATCCATTCCCAGTTGTTACATTGCATGGTTTTGCACACTGTCTTGGTAGTTCCTGTGCATTTTGACAGAGCTCAGCATGATGTTATCAGAAATTTTTATATAGTAATTTGTTTTAAATGTACAAGTAATATATCTAATCATGACAAAAGTATGGCTCAAGAAAACATTAATTATAGGAGTGAAGTGGGTGGTTTGACACAACCACGGTCACAGAACTCTAAGAAGAGGTCTGTCACATGGTGCTACAGTAAGTTTGAAGGTCATGGTACTTATTTTGTATACTTAGTGCATATTTGGACTATATATTATGAGGACGCTTTTTCAAATGTTTAGCACATATTTCTGATATATTTAATACATTTCTGAGAATTACCGCTACAGGCTGATTGGACTCATTAAGGAAGAGAGATTGGGCACGTGAAAGTTACAAAGTTTATTAGAAAGAATTGATAGTGACTTGGGAAATGAATAGTGCATATGGGGGAGCATGACTAAATAAGAGAGGAAAAAACGTAAGACACATCTCCTGAACTCACATCAACAAAGAGGAAAATTTTTTTTGTTTGGTTGGGGTTTTTTGTTTGTTTGTTTGTTTTGGTGGTGGTGGTATTCTTTTCCTGCAGGAACTGGTTTGGGTTTTTTTGAAGAAAACTTAATTCCAAGAAAAATTTGAAAAGCATATTTGGTTTTGCCTTATATAAGGGGTGTGAAAACTTTACATTCAGAAGCTTGAAGCTAGGGTAAGAAATAAAGGAAGAAGTGAGGGTAATTGAAATTTCATACCATGAAGAGAGTCAGTCTCTATAGTAGATACCTTAGAGGTGTATTGGAAGTAGTGCTTTCTAGTGGAGAAACCAGACCTAAACAAAAACAGTGTATTAGGGAGGACTACATGTGATGTGCTTTCTAGCTTAAACCATGATTTAAAATGCTGCTCAAAGGAAATTGCCTAAATGGTAGTTGCATCTCATGCAAATCTGCCAGAAAATCCGTGAGAAGCACTCCCCGGGTTTGAGCTTGATGAAGCAGCCAGAAATGTTTATTTAAAAAAATGCAGTGCCCATTGCATGAAGGATTTAAGGACTCTCACAATGAGAACAGCAGTAAGGGGATGTCTGATTGGAAGCATTCACAGAACATGTTTAGGTTATGTGCTGTGAGGGTTTCAGCTAGCTTGGATGAGTAGGGATTCCATGAATGATCTACTTTAGCAGGCTATATACGCTTCATAACCATGCAGAGCAATCTAAAAATCCTCTTGGACGCAATGTTGCAACCACATACTTGAGCAGAGGATAGTTTCTTTCTATTATTCTTAATCTGTGCTTTCATTCCAAATAGTCTCCTAATGAAATCAGGAAATTTTTAAAGTTGTCTCATCAACTTTAAATACAGTTGTTTAAATTGCAAAAGCAAGAAACAAAATTTGGGGAAAAGACCATTTATAGAATATGGCTGCAAACTTAGTTTGGGTCCTTTCTGACTAAATAAAAATTCATTCATTAGTTTTGTGATCCTCTGCCCTATCCTGCTGTTTTGAACTTCCTAGCATGGAGAGGTTGTTATTATGGAAAGGAACTCAGTTTAGTTCCTTGAAATTCTTTCCATAATCAGAATTTTAGGAAGAATATTTAAGATTTTTATCCCTATCTCCAGCTTTCCAATAAAATACTTGGAAACAGATTGACCACCTTCATCTATGTGTATAAAAACATATTTTTGTTTGTGGGAGGATTTGAAAGTATATTTAAAATTAAGTAAGTTTTCATGGCTCTGCTGGGGGAATAAATATTGATGCCATCATTTGTACAGATATTTATTGATAGCAGGGGAGAAGTTGGGATTAATTTAGTGTTTGCTCTGAAGAATTCATGGAAATCATAATCCGAAGTAATATGGTTATTGATAGATTATTGTCCATGTAAATTTCTGCACAGGCTAAAATGTTCAGTGTTAAGTGACATATTTATTTGCAGCAAATTTATCTTTGCAAAGAATTGCAAAGACTTCTTAAAAAGTGACAGAAATGTCATGCATGAACATGACATTGTCTTAGAGTACACGGTATGGTTTCCTGTAGTCAGTACATTTTGACATGGAAAGCTCAGCTGGAGCTGGCTAGTACAAGTTACTTGATACAATACCATTTCTTTTCCTCTGTGTGCTCTGTTCTCTCAGTCTGCTGAATATATTTGAATAATATGTTTCTGAGATAGTTTGGTAGAAGCTAAATGTGTTTTATAAAAGAAAGACATCTCCGGATGCTTAGATCACCTAGGCATCAAAGTAGAGTGAAACAATAGGACTAAGATGAAACAAAGTTTTCTCAGATAGCAAGATGCATAACAGGACACTGATTCCAAACAAAGTTAATTGGGAATTTGCCTTTCTCTTGAAAGAGATTAGAATTCAGTTTAAAAATGCAAATATTGTACAAGAGAGCAGTATTGCATCTCTAGAGACAGATCCTCAATACCTCCTTCCTTCAACCTGTTGGTCATACTTTTAAAAAAAAGCAACAATAAATACCAAGTTGTCTTTTAAAGGCCAACAGAATAACTTAAACTATTTTCCATAGTAACAGTGTTCAAAATAGAATCTCAGGATCAGAATATCAAAGTCACATAAAAACAAAAGATATAATATAATAGAAATGTTTCTTTTTCTTAAAGCTCCAACAGCTCCATGACTTTTGTGGAGATTAATTACATGGACACACCATTTTAAGAGATTGGTTTTGTTTTCTCCTAAATTTTCTTCTTGAAACAAGAGATAATAGTTTTAAACAGTCTGCTATTAATGTCACCAGAGCTACTAATTGTTAGTCAAGGGTTTTAAGTTGTCATCTCTGACCTCCTTTTTTAATTTGATTTATTGTCTTTGAAAGGATAACATAAACTTCAAAATACACACTTAATATTGATCATTATTTTAATAGTGGACAGTGGTTGTAACAGCACTCTCCTGTAGCCAGCTTATTTTACAAAGAACTACATACTCATCTACTGTAATTAGAATATAGTGTAGTATTTTCTTGGCATTGTGATTAGAGTGACTACAGTAAGATACTTCAGTTGTCTGCATGCTGCATGGTTCAAGAAAGCATATCCGTAAACATTTTCATCTTCTCTAGCTCAAGAATAAAGTGTGATTCAAGGCTGGAGAATCAGATATGAGTTCTTTAAGCATGATGTTAGGGACTTAGATTCAAAATTTGAAACACTGGTAATTGAGGTAGCATTTAACTTAATGGAGTTGATGAAGAATAAGGCAAAGAGAATCCTTAATAAGTGTAAAACTTCATGACATTGTTGTAAAGTTGACAGGAAAATGTTTCTCTGAGAGCCCTGATAATGAAGTTCCTTCTAGCATTGATGTTTACAGTCCCTGTTTTATTATTTATGTGATAACTCACAAGATAATTATTCATCACAAAATCCCTATTAATTCTTAACGCTTGGTGCTGTGGGTACAATAAACATGATGTATGTATTAGGCTGATTTTAATGCAAGAGTAATGAAGAGACCATTTAATAACAATAAGTAGGTTAGCAATAGCATTTACTCACCAGAAGAACTTCCATCATCTCAAGGGGTTATAAGCTGTGAAAAAGAAAAGATGGAACTGGATGTAATATGTCAAGTCTGAGTTAATTCCATTGACTTTAATGGTCCCTTGGGCCAAATGAATTTTTAGTGAGGTAAGAGCAAATGAAAAAGGTCCAGAACACTACAAAAGTTGCCCTTTCTCATGAGTGTTTTGGGATAGAATACTTTTGCTTTGCTTCTGTTAACAGCCTGCTTTTATTTTCTTTTGATGATCATAATAATTTTATTCAATTTCATTAGTCCAAGTCAAGCCCTTAAGAATACACAGCTTTGTGTGTTCATACAGGAACAGGATGCAAAACTATCTCTGCCTTAAAATATCTTTTTCAAGTTGTAATTCTGCTCTTCTCTGATGTAGATGGGAAAACCCATTCTGAAACTTTTTGAAAAGTAATTGTGAGCTGGATGCTAAGGAATAAACAAGCCTATGGACCATAACATTGTGTGAACAGTATTTAGTGGTTTCAGAGTTACAATGATAGTGCTGAGTCTATCGATGGTCTTAAATGTCTCTTTTCCAACCTTGTTGGTTCTGTCTCGTAAACATAGCCATCTGTCCTAACAAGTTGTTTCTCCATTCTTTGCATGACACTCACATCTCTTCTAATGACTGATTGTTGAATATTCTACCAGAATAATTTTCTGATCATATTTGATGCACGTAAGAATGATTACTTAAATTAGTTTAAATATTTTAAAATTTGCTGCAATAGAGCTGACAGATTTTTTTTTTTTAAATAGTAATCCTTTGCTTATTTTCTTTTTTCCTTTCTCTGCAGCTGTACCAGCTTGGTCAAGGGTTATTATAATTACCATGTGTCTGTCAAAAAATTACTATTTAGCATTTCCTGCTGTGTTGTCCTTACACACCAGGAAGTGCAACACTATAGGATACCAGTAGTACCCAAATTATATTAAATATATCAAAACAAAAAATCCCATGCAACTGATGCACTGTGTCTTCTGATTGCAAATATGAAAATTTTTCATCAAGGTGAATATCCAGAGTAAAATTCTACTACAGCCTGTGGCCTGGTGAGCTTGGATTGTTGCATTTACTGTGTCATCCCAGAGTAAAAGCTTTTCTCTGAAGCTCTAATCATAGTGTGGCCTCTAACTCCTGCACCCTGTACAGTGACCATCGTTCAACTTTGGCATCAAATGACTCTTTCAATCCCAAAGAAAACATTCTATAACCTCGGCATCTACTTTGCTCTCCTGGAGTAGGTAGACCAACAGCTCAGGGAGGCAGGAGAAAACAGTTTCTCTTCCCTTGTCCCACTCCCTTTCTGGCCCAAGAGGCCTCTGCAAAAGATGCATGCTGAAATTTTCAGAGTGGTGATGAGTCTACAAAAGTACAGAGAGCTCCACTGCCTGCAGGGAATACACGTGTCCTTTGTCGCATCCCTTCCTTGGCCTGCACACAACCCTTCCTGCTGTGCTGCCTTCTGCTTGGTCCTAGTGGGCAGGTCCTGTGAAATGTGGAATAGTCTTACAGGAGACATAAACAGAAACATAAAATGTGTCCCTCTTCAGTACGTCATCTTCTCAGAACACAGGAGAGCCGTTTTCTCCTGTCAGAAATTTGAGTCTATCAGTTCTGTTTGTCCAGTATTAAAAATCTGTTTATCATCCTTATTGTATAAAAACTACTCTGTGTAATAAAGTTTATTTCCTTGACCCTGGCATTCATTTTTCTCTTCATGATACAGATGTGTCATACAAGCAAATATATTGATTTCCATACTTATTTTTAAATGGAGGTTTCGTTATGTTTTTTTAAAATAATTTTTATTTTAATACAAATATTTGCTATCCTTTGAAATGTCTTGCCTTCAGAAACGAGTGTACTACCATACTTGATTTTTTTTACTATGGGAACTCTAAAGCACTATCTCTTCCCAGGCCTGTTATTTTTTCAGTTTCCCCTCCTGAAATCTAGCATTCCAAATGCTCCTTTGATCTTCTTACATAGTAGTCCTGGCAAAGAAAAAAATGCCAGTGTTCAGGTGATTGGAATTTTCATTTGCATTTTAATGGTCTCTTTTCTAGTGGGTCTGCTTATGTATCCCTGAAGAGGTACAAAATAGAGCAATTGTTGTTCAAATGTGACCACTAAAACAAAAACAAAGTAACAATAATTCAGATGTTTTTGCTATATGATTTTTTATAGGCAGATTTCAGATCCTCTCCAAGTTTACTCATTTTACGATTGCTAATGAATTATACATACAAAGAATAAGATTATTTTGTAATTTCCCCTTTCTTCCTACAATAATTTGATGACTTTGCAGAAGCATTTTTCATTTTGTGAGTTCTTTAAGAACAAATTTAAACTGATTTTGCTTGGTTATTCATAATCTTTTTGTTTGTAATATCTTGATCAGTTAAGCAGAATGAAAGGCTTTCCACCTCTTCGTGTGTTGACAAAACATTTTATGAACAGGAAATAAGCACTTCTGCTATCAGTTGGAAAGCTGCATTATTTTTTCCTTCTTGGAGATGACAATTTTTTTACAAGTGATCACTTAGATCTTGAGAGGAATGACCAGACAGCAAATATGCACCAGAACCCATCTTAGAGAAAGAGCTGTGAATAGAGATGGGTGGAAAAAAGGGAATGGAAAACTTCAGAACCTGAATAGTTTTTAATACTAATTACTGAGCCTTAGCTGTTGATTTCCCTATACACGTTGTATTAAGAGTTATCTACTGCGGGAAGTTATTCTGTGGTAAACTGGGGTGCAAATTTACAGTACATTGGTTACTCTGCATTAACTCCCTGTGAGGAAACAGCATGAGGCAACTTGTTTTACCTTAAAAGTGCCTTGCTTAAAGGTGCTCTTTGTATGGAGGAATTAGTGGACTGTAAATTCTAACCCAAGCTTATTAACATTAAACTGTCTGAATAGATAAAGCCTTATTTGTCTGACATTAATTTTCAAGCATCTCTGTACTAAAGACTTGTCATTGTTGGTCTTCTACAGTCACAGTTACAAACTCCTTGAGTTCATGCCTGTGTTTATACAGCAACTGATTCATCTGTTGACTACCGATGGTCATCCTCCTTACTCATAATGATCCTCACTTGTTATAAAGGACCAAGGGTGAGTCTCATAAATAAAAGAAGTAATAAGTGCTACACAGTTAGATGTGTTCTTTCAGAGACAGCAAAAACTTGGTACCAAGCATTTGTGATGTTATCTGCCTGGAAGTTTGAGAGCTATCTGCGTTACAAATTAAGCACCCAAACTCCTCCAATTTGAGAAAGCTGTCATTGGAACTTGTCCCTGTCTCAAAATGTAGATCATGAAGAACACCCATACAGTTCTAAAGGGGCATGACTGTGATAATTGTCAGTGATTGTCTTCTATTATTTCCAAAGGAGATTTGGAGCCTCAGTAGACAGGAAGTCCATCGAGAATGATTGGGTAACATTTGTCACTGATTACCATGACTATTTTTTAGCAGATAATGAGCTGTGTGAATGATAAGCATTTGTACAGGAGGTATATTTTCCAAAACTGACATTTTTGAGCACTTGATATTTTTGCTCTTCAAAGTTCAACAGATTATAAATTTCCACAAAATTTGTCGGTACATGGAAGTAAAATTAAATAAGCTAGAGATGGTGTAAAAATTATTTCAGTGGGAAGGTCTTTTGACAAAGAACTAGGAAAAAGGGAAACAAAGCTTTCTTCTCTTTTCTCTCAAAGGAATGGAGATGGGGTTTTCTGCAAAACAGAACTGGTTTTATTTTTGCTGAAAATCCCATGTTCAGTAAAAGTAGTTTGGATGAGTGGAGGAAAACAGAACCAGATAGTGTTTCATGATTGGTTCTGAATTTAAAGAATATTAATGTTTCATAGAAGATAATAGAACAAAAATTTTTCTTGCTTAAAGATATGTATTTTTTTTCTTGAGGTCAAATGCTAAATGTCAGTTGCCAAAAACTATTCAAATATTAATTGACTAAGCAGAATATTTTTGCTTTCTATCTGATTGACTGTTCTATAAAACTTCCTACATGAAATAGGAAGTGTTTTAAAAAAAGATGAAAAACTCTATTCCAGGCCATTGCATTGAAATCCAGGAACGACACATGCTTCAAGCCAGCATGGATCCTGACTCATTGTTTGTAGCTGAAAAGAATCATATAGGCTTTGTGTCTTAGCAATATCCTAAGAAGATAACTAATAAGAAATAACATATATTGGTAACCTCTCTAGAATCACTTTCATTTTCAGAGAATGCTCTGGGTTTGACGGCTCCAGGAAAGGGCAGGAGCAGACAAAGAGTGTAATATAAGTCTGAACACTGCTTTGCTGGCTCTTTTTGCTTCTCTGTATCTGTTATAAGTAAAAATAGATTACCATAGATCTTTTAAACCCAGACCAGACATTTGAACTGTCATTTTCACCTCTGATTTCCATCAAGGTATTTTACAGGCACTCAGTAATGTATCCTGTATATCAAGACACCAAAAAAAAAAAAAAAAAAAGACAGCGCTCAGTGCTTCTGTTCTGTGGTGGTGAGAGGCAGCGCGCTGCACTCTTTGTAGTCCACAACTAGGGAGTTCAAAAGCTCTAACAAAGGACTTCTATGCAGCCCACGCTTTCTTCTACTACTTTTATTCTGAGCAAAATGTATTCCGTTAACAAAGAAATGGGAAATAGTGATCTTAAAACAATTTTCATGCCAGAAACTGGATTTTTGGTGGTATAATGAACTGATGTCCTGTAAAAGGTCGAAAAAAATTAGATCAGTGAAAGTATTTGATAGCCAGGAGGAATGTAACTTGTCTGTATTTATACAAACTTTTTCCTCTAATAGGACTGCCCAGTTACTTTAATATAATCAATAGGAAGAGTCAGACACATGATGAAAACTTGTTCCAATTCTACCCATGTGTATGACATGAAAATGGAGAATTACAGTTTAGATGGACCATTAGAAAACTGCAATGAAACCATCTATTGAATGAACAAGGACATGAAAATGCTCAAGTTATTAATTTAATATTTGCACAAAGGATTCTTAGGACAGGTTTGAAGTTAGGCTTCAGAACTAGCAGGTCTCCTGATGATTTATTCTCCAATTTAAGTTGAAGACTGGGTGGCAAGTGAAAGATAATAGCAATAGATAATTGACAATAAAATAAAAAGCACCTGCAGGTGAGATACATACAATTTATTATTAGCAAATCTGTCAGTCCATAGAGACTCCAAGCTGTGTTCTCCTCATCAGAACACCGATATGGAGCTATGGAAATGTTCTACACTCTGCCCTTACATAGGTCATTTCTTGATGAAAGGCAGTGGTCATTTCCCCAAAATTTGATCTAAAAGCCTTAATTCTCTGGCCCTTTTCTGCTCTGTGCTTTCTCTGTTATTTCAGAAGGCCTGGTAGAGATATTAAAAAAATAGCTTACAATTTGTGATCTCTGCCTATCACCCTTGAAAGCTAACTGTATCTCTTTGCTACTTGGTTATGCACTTGCTAAGATCATCCTCATACTAAAATGTCGCAAAATCCTTATTACTGAAAGTTTAGAGTTTCAAGGATTTGTGGACCTCTTTTTCTAGGGAAGAAGAAAGAAGGGGGGATTAAAAATCACATCGAAGCAAAACACTGTGAAGGAAGAAAAGTAAACGAGACTGAAATAACAACCATGATTTAACTTGGGCTTTCTTTGTTACTACTAGTGGTTATTGCCATCTGAGAAGGAAGTGTGTATTGGTTAGAGACCCAGTGCATATAACTATATCGAAAATAATAAATGTTTTTCATCTTCACAAAAGTTTTTCATTCTCTATTGACCTGTCCATGGAGACCCATCATTGAAGATACAATTCTTGAGTATTCTATTCCAAAATCACAACCAGTAGAGGACAGTGTTTTCAAAAATAACAGAAAATATCAGAAGACTCACCATAGATTGTTGAGTGGCTGATGATACCATTATAGATGACACTGCTTTCAGGTTAACATTTCTGAAAATGGTAAAACTTTCCAGGGAGTCCATTGGTCACAGAGAGCACAGGTAAGCACTGTTGGCAAAATGTAGCCTTTTGTAATTCTGTAAAGTGTGCCTTGCTAAAATGCTTCCTCTGCTCATCTTTAGACAAACAAAAATACATAAAAAAAGTGATGCAGTTACTAATAAAAGTGTTCTATTTATAGTTTTGTATTATCAAACTTTGGGGGGTCTTTTTGCATTACGAAGTTAGTCGTGCTTTAGAACATTCTCTAAAAAGTCATAGTGTGAACTTTTCAAACAGTATTTTTCTCCATTTTGCATATTTTTATATGGCTTTGCTCAGCTCTAAAAGAAATGAATATATACAGTAAATGTTGGGGTTTTTTCGGAAGAATAAGAGCTCACTCTTAAAATAAGTGACTGTCACTGAAAACAGATACAAATGATGAAATCTGACAATGAAAATAAGTAGCATTGAGATAAAGATCTACCATGCTTTTTAGTAGCTATACTAGATAGATACAGCTAGCAGATTAGAATTACAATTTATATGAAGGATCAAAAATATAACTGTTATGTACCACTGTTTTGTTAAAAGCAAAACTAAGTTAAACCTAGCAACGTGCAATTAAAATATCTGCAGAAGTAATTCTTCTACAAAGATGATGTTACTAACAATAAGCTGTAATTTGTGTCCCAGATATTGATTATAAAAAAATTAATTACTTCTAGGAAATTACCAAAAACTTCTTGGAATTTGATGCTGTCAATTCATCATTGAATTTATGCAGAGCATAAAAAAGATATTTGAACTACATGACCTTCATGAAATGTGATTTGGTTTTCATGTTTGAAATTTGGTTTTATTAATTTATTTTGTTAGGTGTAAAATTGAGTGGAAAGAGCATGGGGTGATCATCTGTAATTGTTTTCACTAGAGGCATTAGAGTAATTTGCAGAAAAGCCTTTCCCTTCAGTATTTGAGAGCTAAATACAGACACATATTTGTGGAAACAAGACTATTCTTACCTGCAAACTATTTTATTCCTCAAATTAATGCTAACTTCTTCAACCATGTGAATTCAGGATGTTTAGAAATCATTTCTTACAAGCTTTATAGTAGCAGCATATTGTCTCCTCAATTCAGTCTGTCCATTAGAAGCAAGCTCAGAATAGTTAGAACTATCTTCAATAACACTACGTGGGATCTAAGAATTATTCCACTTCTTTCTGATCCTTGAAAGGAAACTCAGTTCATATTGACATGTTGTTAAAAAAGTCTATTTTTGTTTTCAAGTAAAGCAGTGGAGACATTCTATTTCATTATGAAATAGAATTAATCGTCCGCTCATTTTACAATAATCCTGAAATTAGGATCACAAGTCCCAGGCAATGTAACATTACTGTCATAATCATAAGAGAAATTCTGTAAATCTTTATTGCCTTAAGAACAGAATGAAGTAAGGAAAATGACCATGAGAAATAAAAATGTTTGGGTGTGCTGCATGTTAATTCTTGACAGTAGTACCTTTCTTAATGCGATCCTCAAAGAATTTTATTTTTATGTCTTCTTCTGTTTCTTATTTTATTTTACATTTATTATGCAGATATAAGAAGCATAACTCTTGCTAGATCTCAGATGCAGGTTTGATTTAAGAACAGTAAGTTAGTATACAGCAATTAAATGACGAGTTAAACTCTCTCCTGTGACCTGAAGACGTATCTTTTTCCCAATTAGATTTTTGTTGGATTCTTTTTCAGATTTTAGAAGTAAGACTGAATTATGAGGAAAACTTCTGATTTCAATAACCAAGTAATTTGCAAGGTAGTTTTGTAGTGGTAACTTACTATAATTTTTTTTCTAAATAGGTTCAGAATTTCTGCTTTTTCAAATGTATTCTGAAGCACATTTATGACATGATTTATGACATCTGTCACTTCCACAAGTAGCCCCACGGATTTAGGGGCGATTACATCTATGAGCAAATGCCACCTAAAGTGCAAGATGCCTATAGAAATTAGAAATAAGCCTCCCTAGTGCATAATTGGTCCCTAAAAACATTTCCTATATGACATTTCCAGGTTTACTTTAATTTTTCAACATATGTTTTTACATTGTAAATGCCGAAGGACCATCTTTATTTTTTTTTGTCCTCAAGATCAAAATGTTTCTGATATTCTCATTCCTATTTTATGAGTTGAAAAGTATTCCATAATAATCATATATGAATAAGACACAGGTCTACACCCATGTTTAGTACATCATACAATTATTCTGTTTCTTTCATGATAATAACTTTTTTCTTGATCACATATTCTTATTGTTCCTAAACACTTCAAAAATCACCATGGCTGTAGCCTTAGAAGATGGAACTGCACAGCATTTAGTAGTTTGTAATTTCATATGATTTGGGTAGTGTTCTATACAATTTGCATTGGCATTTTGCACAGCAAGCTGACAATTATTAACAATATATTTTTCCCTGTCCTGTTTGTGCAACTCTGTTATTCATAGAGGGTTACAAGTGAGTTAATTTTCAGAAAGAGTGGTTTGAAAGAGGTCTGGAGCTGGGCTGTTTGTGAACACAGCCTTTTCTCTTATTTCTAATTAGTGTGAAATGGTTCCAAACAGGAGTCAGTACTGCAGAAGTCTGTGCTGCACAAAGCCAGCCTTGTTAACGGACACAGAGAACAGTTTGTTTTGCTGAATAAACAACTTTGTCATAGTGCTTTTCAAAAAGAATATAATCCAGTTTACCAGCTGCCCTCTGAATGTTGAATGCTGTTGATGTGCATCTGGAAGTCTTTCTTGGGGATTAAAAATCTTTATTCCCATTTAGAGACCCAGGCCTACTTAGAGAGAGATTCAAAAGAGAATCAGTCGTAAAAGCACTATTTAAATATTTTTTAAAATCTGGTATATATTCTTTTATTTTTAGAGTTGAACTGAAACTTAATCATTGCATATTTTTTCTTAAACTTTCATTTGTGCCTTTCATAGTTACAAAGTGATGCATGCTGGCATATACTGATTCTTAATAGCTAAGGAAAATACATTAGCATAGGCTTTGGTGTAAGTTGTACAACATGAAATGTTGTTCTGTTCTGCCTCAAAATATATAGTGGAGATGTTCTTTGGAGCTTCTATAGTAAAGCAGGTTCTATGTATTTTCATTTTCCAAGAACACCAGACCCGGTCTTACCTTCATTATTATAATGTTGCATATAGGAATGGGTATTTTCATCAGGCAAGGAAAAAATTGTAATTATGCATGAAGCTGCCTTTGGTGTCGACAACAGCATTGCTACTAAAAGGTAAAATAGGCCACTCCTATTTATGGTTTCTTTTCTCAAACTTGTAGCAGTGTAGCAGTGGTAGCCTTGGACTGCTCTCTATGATTGTAATTACCTAACCTTGATCTTTAACTTGTAATCATCATGTAGTATAAAATGAGGACTACCTCAAAGGCATAACTTAATGCTAGCTAATGATCTGGACACTTTATTGATAACCTCTCATTAAAGAAGCTCTGAGTCAAGAAGGGGAGTAGAAATGCAAAGGATATGTAAATGTGAACACTTTTAGTAGTAGGGATTTGTGTGCACTCCTTAGGATATCAGTTATACTTTCCATGTAATTAACAGGAAGTTTACTGTTCTCTGAATGGAAGGAGAAGATGACACTTTAAAATTTAAAATTACTTTGTGTAGAATCCTGAGGCTCAGAGATATTGCTGACAGAAAGAAAAAGAAGGGGAAGGTTGTGCTATGAGAACATTGCATCTTGTGTATTGCTTTGCAAGAAATATTTGACACAGTAGAAGGAAAAAAGAATAGCAATGTGTTCAGTTTGATCTTTTCTCCAGGCACTGTGAGTGCCATCATGTATCTTGCCTTTTGAGTGTACACTGCCTACACTTCATAAACAATGAAGAATACTTCTGAGCCCTAGAATTTATGTGACCTCCACTGTTTAGGAAGACATTTTAGGACGTCATGAGATGTTCTGGCTGTAAAATCTATGGAAGTTACCGAAAGAGAAAATATTAAATACAGCATGAAATAAAAAAATTTCTTCAGTGCTTCTGCACTGAAATTAAACTGAAGTGAAAGGGTCTTTGTCCCACCTATAAGCAATGCTTTCCTTCCTCAGTATAAGTAGATTCTGGTAAGTAGATGTTGTCAAGTATGATAATAATAAACTGGGGAGAACAGGCTTTGTCAAACAGTTCAAGGGTGACTGTTGATTTATTAATTTTGATATAGTACTAATTGTCTCCCCTTNCTTGCTATCTGTACATCCCCCCTACATTCTGAGGATCTGTGCCAATCAACATATCAGTAAAGAGGAAGGTGTAGACTCAAGATCTACAAGGAAGAATGATCACTGGAGTTATGATACCAGAATGTAACTCAAACCTTGATGGATACCTTTGAAAGGGAAATGTCACTTGTCTCAGCCCTGCATCGTTTTTCAGCTTTGGAAAGTACAACTTAAGCTATACTTTCTAATTTGGCACTAGAATGCATCTCAGAGCACAAAATAAGGTTTTTTCTGGTCAACTTACCAAAGAGCTATATGAGCTTGTTGAACACGTAAACATATAGGAAATCTGAAATTAAGAGTTATAAATAGAAGTGCCATTGATTTGAAAGAATGAATATAGCAGCTGTGTCCCTTCTTTCCCTTCCCTTATCCCCTTGGCATCAGATAGAATGCCTTGGGCTTTCAATTTCAAAGTTTTGATAATACAAAACGTATGACTTGTTTACTTTCTAGTATTAAGAGGGCAAAAGTCAAGAACTAGATCTGTTTAGCTCTGTCAGAGTGGAAGAGACATGACACAAAGGAGTCTCTCTGTTGAATGCCCCACCCTTTCCTATATGACTCCCTCACCTGTAGTTAGCCTAATTAAACTGAATAGGGGACTGCTCTTAATTGGCTCCCTGCTCTATTAAGTAATGCAGATTACACAACTGAAGAAATTTGAATTTCTTGGAATAGAATCCATCCTCTCAATGGTGGGCTTGGAATTATTTTTTTTCCTTGGTTTTAAATGTTTGTGTGAAAGACCAAAGACCTTGAAAGATATCATACAGACAGATTGGAAAAGAAACATTTTCCAGTAATTTCTTTCATTAATTCCTTCTTTTCTCTGTTTAAAATGTGTTACCAGATGAATTAAGAAGTCAAGTGTCTCCTGATTTCTGAATTTACAGGCCAGATCTGAATAGGTCTACATTAAGCCTTTGTTTTAACCATTTTGACTTAGAGACAGAAAAAGCTGTAGCCAACCCAAATATTGAATTTTGTGGAATTCTAGGTGCTGCAGTACAAACTCGGTGAGGTTGCAGTATGAACTGATATCTTCACATTCAGACCTTCAAAGAATTTTGGGCACTATTATTTTCCAATCATCTCTTGCAGTCAGGAATAATAATAGGATTTTAAAACAGAAATTACTCATCTGCTTATGGCCACTTTGGCCAGCAGCTACTGATACTGGGTAATATTACCCAGTTCATGGAACATTTGCCAGGGCCTTAGTCTGCACGATCATCCATTTCCCCATTTCTTTATACATCTAGGAAAATTTGTGTTAAGTCCCACTGAATAATTCTGGGAAAAATAAGAGGTTCTCATTTTAAGGTTGGAATAGGTCATTTTTCTAGTCAGCCTCTGTGTTTGCATTCAGATTTAATGCTTTCAGGAAGACTTCATCAACATTCATTATCATTTTCAAAGAGACATTGTGGAATGCTAGCTGGAGATACTTTGATGTCCGATGACAACTATTAAATTAGTTTTCTCTTCCCAGCCCCAGTAACTATGAACTTCTGTCCTCCTGCACTCTAAGGACATTATTTTCCTTCCTCCATTTGCTTTCTATGTGTACTGTAGTTTTCATGTAATGCAATTTTTTGTAATTTCTTTCTAAGGCTCGAGAATTATTGTTACTGCCCTCAACTCTATGCAAAGGCAGGACAATGACAATAAGGGTTACTTCCACGGTTGCCTCAGAAGTCCTCAGGACATGGAGGAGGAAGAAATACCTGGAACAGATGGCTGGAGCAAATTGCTAGTAAAAAGAAACTGTGAAACTGATCTTTCAGGAAAAGGTGGAGATCAGCTGCATGGAGAAATCAAGATTTCTGCTGCAGGGAAAGGAAAAGAGAAGTAACAAAGAAAGGACAAGGAAAGTTACTGGAAAAGGAGGATAACTTCACTAAAAACTGTTTTAAAAGCTGTAATGCATGCTATTTAGCAGTATCCATAAAAATCTCTTGAGTAGTTGGGGATCATATACACCCTTATCTAATTGTTTGTGTATTGTGTACTTGCATGTAAACAAGCACAATTTTGATTGCATTGTTAGCACTCACAATCTGTTTCCAAAGTTTCATAAATAGGGCCTGCAAAATCTCATGAACTTGTACTGTTTCACACATACAATATCTTACTTTTCCATCTGAGATACTTTCAGAATCATCTACATACGTAGGACCTTAAAATGAAGCAACCTGTGAAAGACTATATTCCTTGTCTTTGCCCTGGTTAGCAATTCGAGATTTTTGCCATTATCTGAGTGAGGAAATGTCTTTGAAAAAAATCCCCAGTGATTAGGATTACTTTCCAAGTTTCTTCACTAAGTTTGAAGAGATTTCTGAAAGGAAAACTTTGCCATTTGATAACATCATTACTGAACAATGGTTTTTATTTCATCTGTCGTTACTGAATTTCTAATGATATAACTCTGAATAGGCAGAGTATCTTGAATTTTTCAATGGGAGACGAGTAGTAAAACACAGATCTTCATGTAGTTTCAGAAAAAAAAGCACTGTAATTGGCAAAAGGAAGACATTTGTTTTTGTTACAGTGAGAAAGATTCTCTTCTGCTAATAAAATTGCCTATTAAAACTACACTTGTATCATTAAAAAAATTGTGTAGAGTCAATTCTACTGAATTGACTACATTACTCTCACAAAATAGTTTGACGGTGTTGAAGCTCTTAAGTGCTCATCAGATTTTTCTCCTATGTCATCCTTGTGTTAAAGAATGGCTTAATAATGCTTGCATTTAAATAGCTTTGCAGGGATTATTAATAAGTTTTAAATATTTTGTATCCTCACTGAAATACAAATTCATGTGGAACAAAAAGTGTTTCTGAGCAGAGGAAAGAATATTAACTAATATGGGAATCTGTCTCCAAATGTGTTGTTTATATGTATAATTAGTGACTGGCATTTGCAAAATCTCTGTTAAGCTTCAAATGAATATGAAAATATTTTTCACTAAATCCTCTCTTCTTTTTACAGTCACCCTTGGATAGTCCTTCCAATAACCAGGCTAACTTTAGTACCATCTTTTTCTCTTCTATTCTTCTCTCAAATTCTATCAATCCTTTTCAGGAAACAAGCAAACATAATCCCTTCCTCTAAACAATTAGTGGGAAGACATTCCTCTGTGTTTCTACAGACCCACTTATTTTCATTTATGCAAAATTCCTCTGTCTTTCTAATCCAGTCTTATCAATCTGCACAATTCCTTGGCTGCTGTGGCTGCTATTTTGAATAATATCTTTACCAATTCTTTGATAATTTTTTGTTCAGTTGCAATTGCTCTGGTTCATGCAGCCATATATAAAAATAAAAAACTGGCTTAGGAGGAAAGATATTTGTAGTGGTATCAATTTCAGTTTTGGGAAATAGTACTTGCAAAAATGATAAGTAAATACTTTGAAATTCACAGTTTAAAATTATCTCTTTTCACTGTTTCTATGGTGAACCTGAAAGAATCAATTTCATAGTTATTTCTTTTTAAAGGGGACATTACGCTGTGTTCACTGTTTAGCTGCTACTATCAGATCTTCAAGTTAAAAGCAATCAAGATGGAAAACCTTTTTGTGTGACGTATTTATGGCAATGCTTTCCAGCTAGTACAAATTTATCCCAGCTCTGGTTTGATACTGAGTTACAGTCAGGGAATGGAGCAGTAAAAAATACACTAAAAAGATATGGAGATTATAATGAAGGAGTAAAAGAACCTAAGAGCTAAACAGGTGAAGGACTAAAAAAATGCCAAACAAAAAATCAGGCATCCAGGGCATAGTCAGAAACCCCCCATATTCTGGATCACTGATTTTGTACCATTGCACCATATGAATATATATAATAATTTTCACCTATACTATGCCAAATGAACACAAATATCTTATTACACAAATTATTGTATTCACAATAGTTTGAAGTGTTCTTTGGAGTTTTTATTGTTGTTAAATGACAGAAATTCTACTATTTCCTGTGCTGAACAATGAATGAGATGCATATTTATGGAAAACTAACTTGGCCACAAGTAACCTTGCATGTAGAGAAGTACTTGATCCTGTTATAAAACTTTTTAAACTTGTTAGCTACTTAAGAAGTATAAGAGTATTTCTCCTCTTTTGGCTTTGTTCATTTGTTTTTTTAACACCATTTCAGAATGATGTAGATTCCCTTTGTCAGAAGAAAGCACAGCAAAGATGAAGCACGATTGTCTGTAGGATGGAGCGGAAAAGAGCCTGCAGTCTCCTTTCTGCTGTCCCGAAGGAGCTTCTGAGAAGAAAGAACATCTTGTCCAGTCACACTTAGTGGCCTTATAAATGTGAGCTGCTCTTGGGAGCATCACCAATTTTCGTGGGGTCTGCACAGAAAATGAGGGAAAAATAACTTCCAATCTTTCCTAATGCCAGTTATATCTAACCTGCAGCACTTTGTCTCACTCTCATGGCAAAGGCACACAGTATGTCCCTCTGCCAAGCTTTCATCATTACTGCCCGCAATACTCGCTATTTGATGAATGCACTGGCATGAGTGAAGCAGACATTAGAGTTCTTTTCTGTTTATCTAAAGACCGTAAAAATTAAGGTGGTGCTATTTTTCCCTGTGGGTCTTTACTGCTATGGAATGCCATAAAATAACAAGTCCCTGATGATTGTCCTGATTCATCCTGTCTATCTCAGGCACTATAACTTGTTACAGAATTTATATCCATGATTCATCTTTCTATTTTGATTTTTCCAGAAGATACTAACTCCATCACCAGCAGTTCTTTATCTTCAGACAATGTCTCTTTCTTGTGTGAGACATGAATGCCTCCAGAAGAACAGCACATCCAGCCCTAAGTGATCAGAGATTTCTCCCCTTATTGCTCCTTACTTTCTTTTTCATTTGCTGTGTAATGACCTGTCATTCTCTTCCTTTTTTCAGCTTCTTCTTTGCTTTCTCACCCTAGTTACTGCACCTATTCATCTGTGGCAACCAGGAAGGACCACTCTCCCCTTAACTCCCTTTCTGGATTTCTCATAATGCCTACACTCAGGCATTTTACTATATTTCCTTTTGTCAAGGTCTTTTGCTCCCTCAGGACCTCTAGTCTGTCTTCATCCATAGCTGTTCAATTGCTTTTGACAAATTTGATCATATATTTCTTTGTGAAATGTTGCCCTGTGGGAGTCTCACTAGTACATCTCTCCTCTTTCTCAGGTAGTTCTTATGTAGAAATCTGATCTCCCATCATTCCTTCCCAGTGCCTATGGGTCTTTACTCTGTTTCTTGATACCTACATTTTACACGCTTTTCTCTACCTAAATACCTCAAACTATTGTCTCTGTGATGTTAATGCAACAATTCAGATAGCAAAGGCCAGGAGGTACAAGGGAAGCAAATCTGCACTAACACTTGCGATCATCTCAAAACATGAAGATCTTTTCCAAAAATACCCAACCACAGTCCATACTCTAACCAACCAAACTAAACACTTTAGAAAAGCAAGATTTCAAGTAATTTTCATTAAAAATCGTTAAAAGTAAATTTAATGTCATGTTTCCTGCTGCCATATTTTCTTAATTTAGAAAGTTTGAAGAAAATTGTAAAAAAAAGTACTTATAAAGAGATAATATAAAGCAAATCAGTGAAGTTTATCAAGTTTTGTGGCAAAAAGTTGGGTAAAGAAGCAATCTAAACCCAGAATTTTGAATTATTAAAAAGATTTTGCTTTACAGGATATTGGGAAGTGCTAATGTTTCTTTCTGAAATGCCCCTGTTCATAGAAACAATATTGTTGTGAAACTAAAAGGGAAGAATTGTTACAAAATTGGAACAATCCAGATAACTGTTACTTTATCCTTTTGTCACTTGGCTTGCTTGTGTTCTGATATGATTTTGATAACTACTACATTTTGGTTACTCTTGCAATATTTAAAATGCAGTCTCAGGTGCTGTCAGAATAAAACATCTGAGGTAAACAGGATTTCAGATGCTCAACCTTTTCAGGTGTCTTAGGCTTGCAATTCTAAAATCTCATCTTTACGAAAGGAACATTCAATTTTCTAGCTTTTATGTTCAGAATCAAGAAGCAGACAGTCAGTAAAAGGAGCTTAATGTTCTCTGTGACAGTCCTTTCCAACTAAATATTTCTTTAACATGAATGAAGAGCCTGTTTTTGTCTACTGTCAGTATTATTCTTCATATCAAGAAGTGCACTGCTGGGAAACAGGCAGACAAGCAGACAATTAACTGAAGGAAAACACATTTATTTCTATATGTATCATAGTAAAGTAGATTCTTTAACTTAAAATATTATAGTGTTGTGTGCTAGAAACAGAAAAAAATCAACAGTTTTTCACAATTGTTGAAAGTTCATCATCTAAACCTTCTTTCAGGAAATACTTGCAATAATAATAACCACCTTTCAGCAGATGTCTGAAGAAAATAGCAAGTAAGAAGAAAATACAAAGATGGCAAAACACATCTGCAAGTATTGAAAATGAGGACTTTTCATAAAGTATCCTTGTTCTGTAAGGTTAGTG
>VXAZ01007512.1:40572-51431 GCA_013399875.1 Gymnorhina tibicen
CCCAAACCCTCCTCCTCCCCCCTCGGCTGGGGGGAGTCTGTGTAAACCTGGCTTCTGTGAGCTGTGCTCTCCCCCCACCCCAAACTCAGCTGGAATGGCAGCTGGAGGCTCTGGCCTATTGTGGATGCACGCCTTTCCCTCAGCCTGAGGTGACTGAACAATGGGTTTCCCTTTATCTAATGAGCAGTTCGAGGTACAGTCCTAAGTTCTTCAGGGAGGTTTTTGTGGTTGTAGCTTCTTTAAAACATTATATCAATGTTTGAGGCATTAATTATTTTCAGTCTCTGACAACCTAGAAGAGGATATGAACCACCAAGGACCCCAAAGCTTGCCCTGACTCTTGACAACTTTCTACCAGAAGATTGGGCATGCCCCATAGTGTTGCATCAGATATGAAGAATTCCCCTGCTAGGGAGGGATCCAGGCATTTCCATGCTAACTTGAAGGTACATAACCTGACAAACTCTTTGTTACATGGGCCCCAACACCCAGCAGATCAAGACTGAGACCATTGTGCTGATCACAGACATTAAAATTGCAACAATAAAGTTGCTGGATCTATGTGTGGTGATACCATTCCCTTCCATTATTTGCTCTTATCTCTCTTTCTTTCTTTTCCTTACATATTTTCTATGTGACATTTTACACCTTTACAGAAAGGAACCAAAATGGCTGCATACCTCCTTCCCACTGCAATTGAATTGTTTTAAAATAGATCTGCCTCATACACATACACCAGTCGCTCAGTTTTGTTTCACTCTAATTCACCCCAGGGATGTATTAACAGGCATCTGAGTTACCCTGACTCAGACGCAGGTCATACAGGAGGAAAAAGTAACACTGCACACAAATACGACAGAAAAATTTTTCTCAGAAGATAATTACAAAGGGAAAATCAGATATCTTGAATTCACTTAGGTCGCCTAGTTCTCACAGGACAAGCAGAACATCAGCACAGTAAACGCTGGAGCGTAAACTGCAAGAGATGGCACTCCAGGAACCCATATTTTGGTTTCCAGTGTGCCAGTAAATTCTTGTTGCCATGTCCTAATTTCTGCTAATACAGAAGTTTATGCCAAAAATCTGAGCATAAATCTATGATTCCCTTTTTTTGTTCCATTCTCCTATTCAACACGGATAATTCTACATAATGTGGTGATTCTTTCTGTAGACTTTGAACCTGACAAATTCAAATGCAGAAATGTCTGTGGAGTAACAGTGTTTCTCATGATTTTTAACAAAGTAACTGTATAAATATGAAATATATTCCATCATCATTTCATATGATAGCGATAACCCTGAAAGACCAGTCAGCAAACTGGGAGAGATGAAATACAATCTTGACACTAAAATCAGTGTGATTTTTATTTACCACAGCAGCACAGGGTCATTATCCTGTCATATCTCTTTTTCTTGTCTGAGTTTCCTTTTCCTTGCTATGCTGGAGCCATCGTGAGGTCCAGGCTATTGATAATCATTTTAGGCTGATCCTCAATAGGCTGGTAAAGTGCATTTTAAAAGCATTTTAAGTGCACATTGCACTGAACTGCTTTGCAGAGCAACCACTCTTATGAAAGAATCTCACCCATGAAGACACTCAGGCGAGAGCATCTTGGATGTATGCCACACATCAATCAAATATAAGTGGTGCTTGAAGATTGTTATTACAGGATTTATTTCTAGTGGTCAGAAAGCAGCATTGTTCAACAGAAATAGACAAGCAATTAATTTAACATGCCCAGGAGTACAACACTGTTTAAAGTTAAAAGGGACATGATAAAGATTGTTATAATATGCTAATATTGGTAGCTATAGCTAAATTTTACAAAAAAAACAGTACACAAAATAGACACTGTCCTGCAAAAAGCAATATTGGTTACCAGTCTTACCTTTCTTTCCAGATTCTGATATCACAACTGATAGAGCACATACATTTAGAAAAGCAGTAATTGGAGGGCAGTATTCTTGGGTCATGGCCTTCACACTTTAATCTCTCTCTCCTATTTTCCTAAATGAGTGAAAAGAAAAGAGTTGTTTATTCAGCTGGGGATCCCACTGCCTGTTACTGAGGTCTCTGAGTCTTTAGTATAGGAAAAAAACCTTAACTGGAATATTTGGTACCAGCATAACTAGCATATATATGTCTCTCTACGTAATGGAGAAACTGAATTGTGTCAAGAAGTTTTCCCTGGATTTCAGTATTTATGCATCTAACACTTCTGTTCTAGTTAACATAATATGGAGGGCTACTAATCAGATTTGACCTCATACAATGTGTTTCTGGACATTATTTCTTATCTGTTTTCACTATATAAGTGCCCATTTAGCAGATGTCAGAATAACATGCAGCTAGGGAACAAGTGTGTTGTTTGTCCTTAGAACACAGGAATAGTTTTGTGTCACTGTGTGTTGGTTTCTCTTTTCCTAAATAAAAAGCTGTAACTCGGCTCAAATCTAAAGTTAATGTTATCAGATGCCTTATGAAATTCTCCTCCTTGTTTTCCTATTAACTACTGTAAAGGCTGATATAACCTAGGAAAGAAATTTTTCTGAGAGTTTTTAAAATTAGATTTATTTGTTTGATTTCAGGTCTTCTAGTAGCCACTGACAGATAGATGCCACTCACACAGATTTCCTATTACAGAGCAGTAATGATAGAACCTGTACTGAAATGGAGGAAAGCCAAAAGGCACTGAGTCTAGAAATGCTGGATACAGCCATGATATTTTATGTAGTGAAAAACTCTCTTTTTTGGTTTTGAGCTGAGGTTTCCTTGCTAGTTCTACTTTTTTACTTGCCCTATAAAGTTCAATTTAATAATTTAAATAATGTTATCCATTAAATACATTAAAACCAAATAATTAAATTAAACTTAATTTAAAATAAATTATTAAATGTATCAATGTTTTTATCATTATTTTTCTCGTGTTTTCCCATATGTGACATTGGTACAGAGACACAAGCATGTGTGCACATAGCTTAAAGAATTAATCACCAGAATCCTAGGATGTCTTCACACAAACTCGTAGCATGAAAAAAAGTCATTCCCTGTCAGGGTGAAAAGATGTAGTGTTACAAGAAAGAATTTTTTGCTACCTTCAAAATCACCCACTCTTTACTCACCATAAACTGCCATGGGTCATCTCTGACATAATGTCTGAACACTGTTTCAAAAACTTACTTTCTTGGACAGTCACAAGGTCGTTGTGAGAAGGAAATATTTATAAGTACCCCTCTGCACATCTTCTGGCTGACACACACACATGCACTTGCGGGAGAGACAAGGGTTATACATATATATGTATACATCTTTCTCCCAGTGACTGCAAGGAAAGTTTTAATTCCCACTACATAATGGTCTATTTGCCTTGAGTGTTTCAGAATGGTTCAATAATCACTAGCCATGTGTGCATTTTGTTGAATTATTTAAGCTTATTTCCAGGGGGAAAAAGAGAGGGAGGAAGGCAACTGATTCAATGCAAATGAAAAGCTTTTGAAGCTCCCTATGGTGAAGATGTGATTACAGTCAGACAGTTAATAACCTAGACTTAGAAAAATCTGAAGGTTTTAAAACTGTCTGGCCAGTCAGTAAATGAGGTTTTTCCACACTGTTGACCAACTGCCATGCATTGTAATGGTTTCAGATTTGTTTGGATTGTGAGTGGACCCACAAATGAGGAAAGGACCCCCTGCTTCATTATTTAGAAGAGCAGTTGGTAAATCTTAAAGGTTTTCCTCTGGATTTGTGCTTGAGCCTTTAGCCTTCAATTGTGTACTTTCTACTAAGGTTTTCAGAGATTATACCAGGCTGCCCAGCTTTTCTAGGTAAAGGTTGGTTTATGTCATGCTTTCTCTCCAGAGCTGACAGGATCCTTTCCCCTCCCATCACTGTCCTCAGTGCTCCTTTTCTCCTGTTCCTTGGCATAAGCAAGCCCTGCTGCCTAACACATTATATGTTTAATATCTTTGGACAACTGGCAGTGAAGGAAAAAGAAAAGCAGCAGTAATCCACACGCAATTCTAACTCTATATTTAGGTAAACAGCTCTGAAATGTTCATAGTCCCTCAACAACAATAAGAGGTGTGTCTGTCATCTATGTATGCTGCATGGTGGCTGGCTCAAAGCTGTTTCAAAGGGATCCTGTTAGCCAGTCACAAAGAACAGCCCCTATTTATGGGCATTCCAGTGAAATTAAGCCACTGTAGACTGAATCTGATCTCCAGTGAGCTCCATTATAAATCATCTGTCTTGATCATCTTGTCCGGTGTGCAGCCACGTGGAAAGGCATAAACACTTGCCATCTGTCCAAAATGGTAGGAAGAAGTGCAAAATACTGTCCATCCTTATGTTTCCTCCCACATAAGCAGCACCGTATGGTGTGTGCTGCAGAGGACACTGAGGATGTACTATCATGGAAAAGCGGGGTGCAATTCCTTTGACAAAGGCAGTGCACCCCGAGGAGCCTGGACAGATTATTCTCATCTGCCACGCATGTAGCTCAGGGCTAAAGCAGCCATAGGCATATTTAAATTATCTGCCAGAGAGTTGGCAGCTAAGAAACATAAGCAGTATCAATTGAGGGATGTACCTGCAGAGAATACTTTTCACATCCCGCCCTCCAGAACTGACCTTCAGGGACATCCCTTCATGACGAATTGGATGCCGATATACTTGCACTTTTTCCTTCCATTTTCCCCAAAGGCCAGCTGAGAGGCACCGAGTCCCCTGAGACATGACTTCAGGCCTGGCACTGTGGTTCTGCCTCCCAGACAATGAGGTGTGCTGTTTCCCTATGCTAGCGATGACAAAGAACCTGCGATTTTCTTTTTGTCTTTTTTTTTTTCCTGGTTTTGGCCAAATTTCCCAGCAATGTTCAGTATCTTAAAAACCAGTTAGACATTGCTACTGTTCATAGTGATTGAGGAGGTATAAATTGTTGTCATTAATATTCAAAATAGCAGTCGTTTCATTGAAAGGAGATAAGCATCTCCTTGCTTTTTTTGTTCACCCTCTCTCAGAACACAGACGTTGCCTAACAGCAGAAATACAGAGTTGAAAGTAGGAACCTGGAAGTATACTGAATTAAACCTTGTTCTTTCCAAATACTTCGTTTTCAACTTCTTTTTTTTCCTTCTGTGCAAAGTTCAGTCCTGCCTCTTTTGGTTCTCCTGGTTTCCTTACCCTTTTGATATTAGGTAGATCATCCTTGCATTTTTCTCATTACACAAGACAAGCATCAGACAAAGCCTGAGCTCTTCTGTTTCCTGTGACTGTTGGTTCAGTTCTCAAGGGAACTTCAACCTAGTTTTTGAATATGCAGGGAATATTTCCTCCTGGTCGGGCTTTCTAATACAAACTGCCCCTCTTTTGCTATCTTTGTTTGAAACGCCCACTCAGAATGGCTTTCATCTATTCAATCAGCTTTAATTTCAGGGGGAAAGTTGTGTCTGTTTATTAAATTAGTGTCAGATTTGAATCTTTTCAAGGACTATTTTCAGGTGCAGAAGGGTTTGGGAGATACTCCACAGCAGCCAATCATTTACACTAAATATTTGGGATCAGTTGACAGTACATGTATGGGTCACTCTTGTATCACTCCTTGGAGTACACACAGAAAGACTTTATGCCAACCCAACAATGTCTGAAGATCAAAAAGAAATGGACAAGAATGGAGAGAGGTTTTCTACTTCTGAAAATGTCAAAATAAAGGAGAAATATGGATCATTAAGTGAATGAAGAATAGTTAAAACCATTACATAGCAAAGTATTCATGGGATTCGTTCATATAATTATTTCTGTAAACTGGATTTGGAAAGGTAAAATATGCATGTATCTCAGCCTCTATTGATGTTGATGGTAAAAAATGCATGATGAAATGGACAGCTGGAAGATCTGACACAGTGTAACTCCAGGAAGAGATGCATAACACTTGATCTCCATTGAGTTTTAGAGGTCTCAGTAGTGAACTCCCTCTCAGCTCAGCTTAAAGTGAGTTAATAAAGTTATTTAAAAAAACCCCAAACTTTTTATGTAAATGAAATGCAACTTCTATTTAAAATGACTCATAAGTACATAAGCATGTGATGAATGTTGCATGTTTTGTGAAGTAATGTATCTGAAAAATTGTGCAAACTCAATAAGTATCTGTGGTATGGCATTGTTTTTTTCACAGATTGTACTCAGAGTGAGAATCTAGCCATATATATTGAGACTGCTAATAAATTCCAACTTAGACATTTTCCTGTGCAGCAGCTTGTGAAATACAGGATCATTTATACGGGAAGAGTCAGTTTTTATTCTTTTGTTTACCATAAGAGATTTAGTTCTTTAATTCTGATTTATTTATCTGATGGTAAGACTTCTAAAATTTTATGTATAGGATAAATCTTAGGGTTATGTTGTTTCAGTATCATTTTAATACTCATATGCTAATCCTAGCTTTAGTAGAATACCTGCTGTTGTCCTTACACTAGTTAAAGGTAAAATAAAACACAGTAATAAAAATGTCTAAACCCAGCAAAGCACAGGAATGTGTATCTTTGTCTGAAAACAGTTTTGGCTAGTGAGAATCCGAACTTAGACTGCACTGCATTTACCTTGGGTAGTAACTACATAGAATTGGATTGATGTTGTTTGTTTGTTGAGGTCTTGGGGATTTTATTCTTTACTTGTTTATTTGGACTTTTTTCATTTCTATCTAATTTATGAAACCTCAATTGTAGTTCCCATTTAATTCTGAGAGTAAAATCTTAATTGCAATTGCAGTGTTTAAGCATGAAGGTCAGTTTGGACGCTGCTGTGTTTTACTACCCAGGCACATGTGAAGCATGTAATGAAGATAAAGCAAATGATCACAGGCCTGTTTTTTCCAAAGCAGACATAACAAATAAAAGTTCTATTTTTCTCTAGATGAGAAAAAACCTGTGACTCTCAGATTCACAGAGAACTGAGCCAGGTGTTTTTAACTGAATCAAAATAAGGTGCAGGGATTCAGTCAAAGAAGTAATCAAGCTTTCCTGATGAAAAAAGTAAACAACATTCAAATCTGAGACAAAGTTGTTTAACGTGGAATTGTTATTTCAAGCTGTGCATTAAGAAAAACAATCTTTTAAACAAGACAAAAATGTGAGTGATTTCTACGTTTCAAGAATTGATTGCATATTATGCAAGTTTCTGTGCTTCAAAAAAGAAAGGAATGAGCACATAACATCTTTGAGGAGCTATTTTCCTCACTGGCATAGCTGTCTGGGCTGCCTTAAAAGCCCTGATTGTTGCCTTGTAGAGAAAGGAAGAGACAAGTCTGGAAACCAACAAGGGATTACTAGGGATTTTTATATTAGCCTGTAATTAAATAATAGTTCATGTTGCCTTCTTCCACTGGGAATTACATCCTTTTCACCTCTCCTCTGCTAAAGCAGAGACATCCATTACGATGAGTAGCTACAACACTTGTCAGATCCAATCAACTCCAAATGACTGAAAAGCAACTGACGTGTGCTCTCTTTGAGCATGGTTTCTTCTCCCCCAAAAGCCCACTGTCCTTTCACGTGCATGTAACAGTCAGAAGAGATCACATCATTCAATGAAGAAAAACAGAAGCATATGGTACTAAGGGGCCTCTGCAGGAGAGGGCTAAAATGCCAAGGCTCACACATAAAATATATGCAAAAATATGTGTTCATATAGAATGCCAGATAGAAGCAGATGACAAAAACAGCACAGAAAGACAAAATTTTGCCATCACATCAGTTACCTTGGATTTTTTTTTTCTTCCTCTTTTTGATGTTGTCTAGAGTTCTACACAGAAAATAGCAATTGCAGGCATTTAACTGTGCATAAGCAGTCATAAAGCTCAGTAAATTTTTCAGTATAGGGAATGTATTCTTCCTACTACGTTTTCCTCATGCCTTTAGTAAGTTTAAACAAGACAACTGACTTGCAAACTCTCAAGTGATTACACTGGCAGATTTATCTTCCTCATCTCACTGATATTAAATAGTGTATGTAAAAGCAGAGACATAAATTCACTGCATGTTCTTAACCAGCATGTAACTCCCCCTCTCTCTCTCTCTCTCTGGAGACTCATCACTTACTACTTCTTCTAACCCAGATAACAGCATTTTCTAAACTAAGCAGCCTTTTAGGTGCTTTGCAAAGAAAATTAATGAGCTGAGGATTCTTCCTTCTCCCCGTAAATTTCTTATTTGTAAGGTACTTCTGTTGCAAAAACTCTGTGTTAAAGAACAACATGTACTAAAAGATGCTGCTTTCATCATGTTGCTGTAAACTGAGGCAGCAGCTGTTTCAGGAACACTGTGAAGTTTATAAACGTAGTTACAGAGCTTCCTCTGTAAGCCATAAATTGACTTGAAGCTTTCAAATATTATTTGTTGAAGAAGAAAGTGTTTATTTCTGTTTGTAATTCCATCACAAGGAATGTTTAATGGAAGTGTTTAATGGAAGCAGGGAATTTATGAAGACAAGATTCACCAACAGAGATGCTCTTTGATCCATAAAATGTATCTGAAAGCATTTTGAATGCCAATGTTAGGTGATGTCATTGTTTAATTCCTGAAAGAAGCCCTAAAAATTAATAAATACATTATTCAGGAGAGGGTTTAATTTCAGCAAAATTGGTGGTTTTCCTCATCCTAATTTATGAATCTTCATATCTTAAATGACATCTTTGAAAACAAAACAAAAATCCCTATAAAACAAACACTGTAAAGAACTTTGATTCACTTACTAGCCTTTACTAAAATATCTTATGAGAAATGTCTCCCTAAAAATCAAATATATGCAGTCTTTTGTAGCAATGATCCTTTCTCTAACTCAGTATATTAAAAATGAATGCATTTTTAACAACTATCTGTGTTGTTTGCAAAGATTAAATTTCTTCCATTTAAAAAATGGTGTTGGTCTGAAAATTATTTAAAGGGTTTGAGATATAAATTGATCTTAATTTCAGTAAGACTTCCTGCCTTGCAAGGATGCATTCGATAGAATTAGGTAGTTTTCTAACTTGGACTTTCATCAAAACATTCCAATATAACCAGGCTATGAATAAGTAACTGTCCCAATGTCACAACTTATGCACATTAAACATTATTTAAACATTATTTAAAAAAAAATAAAAAGAAAGAATGAGTAAAATTAATCCGGAATGTTCTGCATGCATTTATCAGTTTGCTGAATTCATTTTGTTACTATATAAATTAGCAGAGAAGTAATTTACTGAGGAAAAAATAAAGCTGTAGCTATACAATGAAAAAAAAGTGAGATTGGGATGATTCCTCAACTCAAGATGTCAGTCAGCTCTGAAACTCCACGACATTTATGTAAGAGATGGATTTTAAATAAGCGAGGTTCTTTTTCCTTCATCTGATAGGTGATGATATACTCTGGTTAGGCTGTTCTCGATACAGAGGTTTATATCCTGTTGTCTATAAGTATGGGTTTTTGAAAGAAATTGTAATCTAATTATATTCCCATAATTTCCCTGTGTTTGTTGATCTAATTATTTATTTTTTTAATTTTATTTTTCCAAAAGGAAGCAGGATGGTTCTAAAGGTAATTAGTAAGCAAGCTTGGAAATGTCATCCGTACTATGGAGGTGATATTGTTAAACATAATGAAATACAGAAAGATGATAGAACATTTCTAGGGAATATTTCCATTCTAAAACTACAAAGTATGAGTGAGAGAGAAACCTGAATAAAAATAAATCGGTAATGTCTAACAGAAAACTACAATATTAATAGAAATATCTGCAAAGAATCACAGGGTTAGCTCCATCCTTTTTCCTGATAGTGTAGATATTTTTTTTTACTCAAGTGCTGTCCTAATTTGTTAATATTTGAAACAAAACTAAGAAACAGTATATTTTACTGACAAAAAATAGTAGACTAGTACAGAAATGTGGCTAGAATGTGAAAAAACTGCTTGTATTTTATATGTGGTAAGAAAAAAAAAATTCTAATCTAGAAATCCTTGAAGAAACTTCAAACATTTCTATGAATTAACCCAAATCTCAACTAGTCTGGCCACACTTTATGCCTGATGGGTAGGCTAGTCAGTGGTATAGAAAGCACCTCTTGCCAGTGGCAGAGCCTGATATTATTACTGCCTTCTTCTCTCTTCTGCTGCAACTTACCTTACATATTGTTTTCTGAGGTTTGGACCACTCCCACAGGAAATAAACTACTTTTGAAGTGGTTATGTAAATCTGTGCAGCAAAATTAGAAGTTGCATATGTAAAATGTAAACTGACACTTTGCATGACAAAAGTATTTTTATCACACTCTTGATGTCAAGCACTTATGATATAAACCACAGTTGATTCACACCAGATCTTCTCTCTGGTGAAGCATTCCATTTTTAAAAATACTTTTTTTAAGGATCACTATGACAGCATTTTTCTCAGTATAAGCAGCAGCTGTACTTGTAAAGAATAAAGGCTCTCATTAATATAAAAAAAATAAACCTCATTTTTTTCTGGTGACATCAAACTTCTGACATCTTCAATGTTTTGGGCATTTTTTCCTTTGAACTCATCCTGTTTTTGAAACCTGAGGAACTTGAATGCATTGTAACTATTTCTTAAATCTTATTAGTTAGAATGCTGACAAGTGACAAAGATTTTAGCATCAAGCTACATACAAGTGATAGAAATTTCTTACATGTATTTAATGAAGCCTTCTGTAACAGCTATTCTTTAATGTAAATCATAAGCTCATGCTTGCAGTTATTAGCATCTTTAGATTCTTGGGTTGGGGTTTTCTTCCCAGTCATTTTACTTTATGGAGAATAATATTGACAATACCTTCTCTTTATGCACAAAATCCTATTTAGCAAAATA
>VXAZ01007512.1:51447-68652 GCA_013399875.1 Gymnorhina tibicen
AAAATCCTATTTAGCAAAATAAAATGTGCATAGCAAGAAACATTGAAAATATTACAGTCACAAGTAAGGACTGCAGCTTCTTTAAATTTTGTAATCCCCCAAAACCAAAACTCTATGTGTTGGATGGTCAGAGGTTAAGAAAACATAGTAAAGGTATGCCAAGTATTATTTACATTTATGATTCATAAGAGTAAAGCAGGGAGGGATGCACAAAGCATGTCTTACTGTCAGGCAACAGATATGGTGCTGCAAGAGAACTCAGTCAAAAGGAAAACTAAAAAAACCCCACGATTTGAATTTTGGCCACGACATAACAATGACATATTGGGTCCTCCAAAATCAAAGAATCTGATATTGGTGTGACCTACTTAATTTCTAGAATGAAAGTAATTACTTTTTCATCTTTCCAGCACGTGTAAATATTCTAAATTTGCTGTTTCCAAAAAGTACTCAAATTTTCAGTTGAAATGTATGTGTTTATTTGATTTTGTCTTATTCCAGATCCAACACTAATTCACAAATTTTTCAGAACGCAGACACTGATTTGGAGATCAGCAGCTCGAAGTCATTTCAAGGTGTATGTCTCACTGAGTCAGACTGACTAAAATAATGGACTCTGACTTTACTGCAAGTCACAAGGTGCTAAAAAATAAAGTAAGTGCAAAGAAATATCACAGTTCTGAAGGGTTTTGAAATCAGTGTAATGTGATTAGCTGTACTTTCTTGTAACTATTTAATGGGTATTTACATTTCCTAACAATGAAGGATGCTTTTATAACTTTCAGTCTGGAGACTTAAAAAAGAAACAACCTAACTTTAAAATGATAGAAGATAAATACATATTTTCTTATTCTGCTACAATATTCTAAAATTCAGATTGAAATAAGTTGACCAAATATTGATGTTCTGAGGTGCTGAAACTCCAGGAATTAATTTATCATCTTACAGCTGTGAGATATAGATCAAGAGTTAGCAGCTGCTAAACTGGATGCAGACTGACAGTAAAATAATAATTCTTGTGAGAATTTTTTGCCTCGCTACTTGCTGGAAACTAACTCTAACAAATTACCACTAAACATTATATTCTATTGTATACATCATATGTGAGATAGATATCTGAAAGCTGCCTAGCATGAAGACAATTACATCTAAATAGTCTAAACTCACCTAACCTGTTAATATAGCCTTGTTTGTAAGAGAAAGAGCTTGGAAAGGGAATATAAAGTATTAAATTCTCAGTAGGTATTTAACCCAGCTCTTGTTAGGGGCTTTTATTCTGAAACGAGCTTGCTTCTCGTTGTACATTTGGTAGTGGATTAAGCTGACCAGCAAAGACTTTTCATTGTGGGCTACACCTCGAATTCATACAGGATAATTAGAGTTGTAGCCTACCATGCTTCCCAATACTTTCTTCCTAAAAACAGACTTTATTGTTAAGACACTGACCTAGGAGTCTGCACCTTCTTACACTCTCTTTAGCTTGTGTCAGCCTAGTTATTCTCTGATGGCAGCCACCCCGTGCCATCAGTGTCCCATCTGAAAAATGCTGACTGTCTTCAACCCAGACCCATGAAGTACGAGTTGTGTGCTGCTTCACTTCACGTGATCCATGGTTCAAATCTGGCAAAGTTTCAGGATCCCAGAGGGCCAAGTTCTGACAGATACACTCATGATCAACCCACATTACTTCCACTGCACGCAAAGTAAGGCAGTGATATTTCATATTTTAAAGACTTGCAGATCCACTTTAGAAAAAAAGGAGCAAAAAATTTGCTATTGGGTTAAAAAATCATTTGACTGTGGTGATTTTTTAAAGCATGTACTAAACAAAGAATAATTTATTCTAGTTAATTATGTGCAGATATTGTAGTTTCACACCCTCTTTTCACTTGACAGGTAAATGGTTGAAGACAGGAGACTTATTATAGATTTTATATCCAGCCCATGAGGATTTGGACTGATTCCACAGAACAGGTTCAGGTCAGCTAAGTTCTTTCCTTCAAAGCATCATGGGTGTCTCTGAGCATCGTTGCAAGCTTGTTCTGGCAGTAAGCCAGGCTTCAAAAGCCTTTCACTGTGCAGTCACTGACTCACTAATGGGCAACTGCAGGCTTTCTGATTTTCCTTTCATTTCATGTGTTCATTTGACATAAATTTAATTAAACCAAATCTGGTGTTAAAGGAAGAAGAGATAAAAGTGATATGTCACAAATTAAAGAACTGTGTATGATACAGGAAACATGATTTTTTTTTCTATTCCTGTAAAATATTGTCAGTTTTAGTAAGCTCACTACTTAGAGTCTGCAAAAAATGTACAGATATGCATTATTAAGAATAATGTGCATCCAGGGTTAGATGAAGGTCTCAGCCTTGTATTCTCTGTAGTAAAACCTTTCAGAGAATTCTTATACTTTCTTTCATAGCTACACTTCAGGTAGTCACCTCTTCACAGGATATGAGACAAGTTTGCCCTTCTGCCTGCTACATATCAATAGTTGTTAGATAGCTCAAAAGCATACAACAGCAGAAACATGAAAAGATCACTTATTAAATATAAAAAATCATCATTTTTCAAAGGTCTCTTTTGGTTTTTACTTAAGGCTAAGGAGGTGATACTGAAAATGAAAAAGATCATGCTGTTAAAAAGGTTTCATTTAATTGCTTTGAATGTTGCTTTAGGAAACATCGAACTTTCTTTTTGTTCTTTTTAAAAGTCCTTTTTTAAAATTAAAAGAAAATTCAGACTGGAAATATACTAATGTGAATTGAAAGGGTATTTGCAAGCTGCCCAGAGATGTTCTGAACCAATCATATTCAATGGGGTTCCAGTACTGCCATTTCATGAGTTCCTAGCACTGAAAGCATTAGCACCACAGGAAAAAACATGAGCAGTGCAAGGAGGATCTAATGACCAGTGAGCAATTCTTGCAAAATCTCATATTTCCTTGTGTGATCTGTAAGCTGTGAGTGCATACTTCATGTAAGGGACAAATTCTTGTGGTCAAACTGGTACAGATAGGAATTTATTCATCATAGCACCACCTCTCTGCCCTCCTTTCCTTCATAGATGCCCCTGCAAGTCTGGTTTTTTTTCCAGGTGCACAGGTGGGTGTTCAATGATAATTTCTGCAGCTTCTGATGCCTAAGTACAGTGGGCTGCTAAAGTACAGGAGACCACACCACAACTGACTGAATGGAATGTCTCCCTGGACAGCCCGCACTGAAAGTGAAGATGGTTTTTAGTGTTTTCCACAGCTGTCATCCCTAGCTGCACTCTGACTGCTGCTTAGGGCAAGATGAGAATACACATCACCCCTTAGCAGTCCTTGTCACCTGTGGGGGGAAAGCCTCTCTGCAGGCCACTGCCTGGGCAATCAGAGCTGATGGGAAAGAAACTTCTGCAGAGTACAGACAAAGGATCCCTTAGCACCCTGTAACCCCCCCTATCCCTATTCCAAAGCTTTTTCAGGATGGAAAGGAAGTATCTTTGAAGAAAATAATCAGAAATGCTTTCATTAGAGAAAATACTTCCAAGACATAGGAAAATGGTGAAAATAAAGTATATGGAATGGAATGTTACTGGACTACTACAAGGTCTTTGTCCTGCCCCTGTTGAAGGATTTCCTTTTCCTCTTGTTAATGAGCCAGAATATTATTGCAGTTATTATAATGAGAGACTTTACTTTGAAACATGAACTTGTTTCATTTTAAAAAATCTTATTTCTCAACTAACTGTTCTAATAGTTTACATAATTTAAGCTGAAGACAAGTATTTCAACAAGCAAAAATTTAATTCCATATAATTATTGTGAAAACCAAACTGTATACATGAAATTATGACATGTTTATGCTTGACTAATTAAAAAAAAAAAAAGCTGTTTCATTTAAACAGACAACTTCACATCAACCTAGTTCTCAATGGGGATAAATTTAGCATTTGACATAAGCAAAGACATTTAGGGTACACTTTCCTAAAGCAACTACTGCTGCTTACGTGCCCAGTTCATTTTGACTTGCAGTGCACTATTCCCCTGACACTTAAGAAAATCCTAATCTGTTTTTCACAAGTAAAGTACTATAGACATATTGAAAAAGGAGAATATGAAGAAAATTAATTGCAATACAGTGTTATCTTTACTACAGTCACTTACAAATTTAAAATTTGTAAATGCTGTGGTCATATAGTGTGGCAGAGTTGATGATCTACTTTAAGAAAATGCGATTTTTTTATGACTATTCTAGCACTGTAAGCCCTGATAAAAGCATACTGGGAAAGAAAGTGGCTACATCTGTTCCTTCTAGTTCAAAAACTCATATACTGGCTGTATCTGAGTAAACCTGATAGTATATAAAATTATACTGTTTGTTTTATCTATTCTTTTTTTATGATCTTGGAGATTTATCAAAGTGAAGCAGTTTTTACTACAAGGGCTTCAGCCATAATTATTTGTTGACATTAAACCCATAAAGAAACAGAGGACAAAAACATATGACAATCCACATATTGCTTTATCTTCTTTCACAATCTATTTTTAGACAGGCTTAGCAGAGTTAGGCAGAGGCATCCTGACATTTAAAAAGCTTATGTTAATCCACAAATGCTTCACATCTTTATAAACATTGGAAGATGGAGGGCACCATTATCAGACTGCTTTGCTTGCTGCATTTTCTCCATAGAGAACATCAGTGCCAACCTGGAAGGCCTTTTCTGGAGCTGTCTCAATGTCTTTGTCTAGACCTTCTCTCTCTCAGAGAATGCCTTCACATTAGTAGGTTACTTAGAAGCTAAAATTCTGTTAGACATCTAGAATGAAAGAAATTAAGTAAGAAATAAGCATATCAATTTAGTTTCCTGGAATCTGTCATGGAAAGCTGACGTATAAATCTTACAACCTTCAAAGAGGAGGGTAAAAGTTAAATCTGAGTTTACTAAGCATGAGACAGCAAGGGAAGACTGGTTTGTAGAATTAAGAAAAAAAGAAAGACATGAAGTAGAACAAATAGTAGCAGGCAGTTTAGTTAAGCTAACATAACTATGACAAAATAGTATTCTAGAAATATTACCTAAAAAACTCCCAAACGTTTTTATCTATAAAAGATTTATCTGTACTTTCACCCAAAATAATAGTGTTCAATTCAGAGACAATAATCATATTTAGATTTAGTATTCACATATTTTGCCTCACCTTTCAAAACTGCAAATTGCCCTTTTATTCAGCAGGCATCATCAGGGGCTGCTTCTGCTTTTTCTGAACACTGGGGGTCTCAGAGTAGTTTCTGTGATGTAGGAATGCATGCACTACTGTTCTTTGATCATTGCCAAAGTGCCTTCTAAATAAAGAATATGTAAAATTTTGTACATTCTCATTTCATATTTAGGTATTCTATCTTTACTTTCCTTCCTGACTTGTTAGTGGCTCACACAATAAAATAGGCCTATAAGAGATGTAATAAAACAATGTAATTTCTCTGTTCACCTCTGAAAAGAACTATGGTAGTGCATGCCAAGTGTTTGGGGATTTTTTTGATGACACTGTTTACTGCATAACAAGTGCAAAATATTATAATTGCTAGAGAAAAGGCCCTTTTTTCCCCCCCACGGTTTCCATTAACACTACTACCAAATGTTTCATATTTTTCTATTTTCTCTTCCAGCTGAACAGCCCAGCTGTTCTGCGTCTTCTGCATTTGCGATTTGAAGTGGAAGTCAATAATAAAGATAAGGGTAAGGAAGGGGAGTTTTCTGTGAAAACTGCATATCCCACCCCTTCAACAAAAACATGAAGACTATTTATATCAAACTCGCTGTCCCTGATCTTCAATATGTTCGTGACATTCTCACCTCCCCTTCAACAGTGACACTGCAGCAGGTCTTCACCCATTGTGCTTAAACACAGTCTTTTAGTAAAACTCTTGCTCCTGTCCCTTGCCAGAAGGCATGATCTATTTTAAGGTTAGGTGGAGGTAGGCACTAGAGAGCTGTTACAGTACTCTGACATCAGGAGTGGGAAGCTAATGATTTATGGTAAAAGTGGTGCAGAGGAGCTTCAGAAAATATTGAGAGTTCATCCAAAAGCACACACCCCACCATTTGTCTTAAACCCTAACTTAAAGTCAAAATAGCTTTTGAACCTAAGGGTTAACAAAGCTCCACACAACATCCTCTCAGGAGGAAATGCTTTCTGTCAATGTTAAATTTGGCTTAAAGGTATGTTCTCTTAGAATTTTTACAGAATGAAAGCCTAGGATTTTATAGACAACAAAGAAAGGAATTGGTTTCAAAAGATTTTGAATAGTGACTTTGTTATCTCCTTGTCAAAAGTAGATGACTTGCTTCCTAAAAGTACACTGCTTTACCCAGTAGAAATACCTGGTTCAAGGAACTCTCAGGGAAAAGGACTGAAAACTTTTTCAAGATTGCATATGACTTGATGGTGAAATTCTCCATCTGAAAGCATATAACATGATACCTTTAACAAGTCAGAAAGGCTTTAGGCAAGGGAGACAGGAATGTTTACATAAATGTGATAGGAAAGGAAACTCAGGTTTAAAATACCCATAAATCAGAATAAGTAGAGCACACATGCAGCAATACTCTGAAGTTTCACAAATTACACTGTTATCACTGTCTTTTCTTCTCTCCTACTGTGTGGTTTAATCACTTGTCTTTAATTGGACTATAAAGATATCGTGTCAAGGACTATGTTTTCCTGTATGTGTTTTTACAGAACCTACCACAGTAAATATTTATCTTCCTGGGACATTAAGGTAATACTTTGGAATAGTCTAGACACTATTTCCAGAATATTATATAGCCACCTGCAAAGCTGGTCAGATAATGACAATATCTGAATAATTTATTTTAAGTAAAAGGTTCTAATTAATCAGATAAATTACCAACAATTAATAATTTAAGAAATCTAACTGTAGGTAGCAATCTTTCAATTGCAGAAGGATGAACCTGGTGACCCAAGATCGTCCCAATTTCTAGGAAATAAAAATTTTAAAAAGTCTGACAACTGAGAATTTTTGCATAACCTCATCTAAACCCACAATTTTCCCAAAGGCAGAATGAGACATATAAGAAAGGGCACCATAAGGATTCCTAAGAGACTCAGAAAGTGGAAGCTGTGTGTCAGTATTTCTGGAGAGAAGATTTTTCCTTGATATAGTGGAGAAAAGCAGCAAAGTCAGATTGTGTTCCTTCCCTCTCACCTCACACTGTGTAAGTAGCTCTTTTGTCCAAAGCACCACATATAACAAACCTAAAATGGTTACATGCCTGCATATACAGCAGACCTATCCCATACACATACAAAATGCTTGCATTTTGGCAGCTATGACCTCACCATCCACTTCCTCTGTTTTGACCTCCCCCCCCCGCAAAAAAAGGCAAGCATTTTAATTCTGCACATTTAATTAATTCACGTAATAGTATACTTCCAAAGTCAACTGAACACATTTGTTCCATGAAATGAGCAAAAATATGATCTACTCAGACATATTCTGTAAGTATAAGGCTAAATTTTCTGGAGCATCTTAGCTGCTACACATTTTTCACTTAGCGCTAGTTGGTCTCAAAATACTGAGCTTCTCTGTATCTGGACTGAGGGCTGAACCAATCTGACAACTAAAGGAGTTGAACTGTGATGATGAGCTCCAAAGACAGCCAAACATCTGTCCCCATTTTGCTGTTGCGTGTTCCCAACAGACATTTATGCATTAAATCTATTTATCAGACAATACTTTGTGTAAGCCAAGACATAGCCTGTCATCATAATAGGATATATCACTAATAAGGGAATATGAAAGATTGTTACTTCTAGAAGATATTCATATCAGAACACGTTTGATTTATCTTCAGTACTCTTCTTCAATATTTTTCACCTTGAATAAACAAGACAAGAAAAACTATAAGAAAGATATATTCACAGTTATGCAGAATGTCCTCCTCCATTTGGGATTACAAAAATGTTCCCTCCATTTAGGGTTACAAAAATGAAACAGTTCTGTCCTCTGCTCTAGTTCCAGACTCACTTTCATCCTGAAAGATATAGGAGCTGTTTCCTTGCAAGAACCCTGCATTGCCTCCTCCTTGCAATTCAGTGAGTACTTTGTACAAGGAACTTTTAAACATTCTACTACTGGTAGGTACAGAAAGAGATTGCATCAGTGTCCCCATCCCAAGTTCCATTATGCATATGTGTTTCTATTTAAGATGTTAAATAAGAATTTTGAGGAAAAGAGGGGTGCCTCTATTGAAGAGGATATCCCTTTGTGTATTTTTTTCTTTTCAGCAAAGCCGTGACAAGATGCACTGGGTGTTGGGTGATGTTAGAATTACCCAGCCTTGAAATAAAGTCCTGTTTCCAAGTCAAAAAGGTATTTTGGTACTAGAATTATGCTAAAATGGCAAAGAAATATTACAGCTTATTTACGAGTTCACTGATTGAGGATGAGAGAGCAGATCAACAACAAGTCTTTTTCAGGACTGGGACCCTCACAAGGTTTAACACAAAAAGGACTTTCTGTGAAAACCCTCCAGTTCTACTGGCAATAGTTCAGAGGACAAATTCTACATCAGCCTAACAGTTTCCTGGTTCAGATTTGATTTGCTCTATTCTCCCCTTACTTCAGCAAGTTTCGTTTTCATAGGACTGAAATACTTCAGCCTAACTAAAACATTTGGGCTTTGTGTGGGGTAGAAATGGCATATGCTGAGCAGGAATTGTTGATGATTGTCTTATGCATGAAACCTTATGATATATTTATATATTAAGCATATTAATTTCATTTGTAATTTATTTTACTGAAATCTTTTCCATGTTGAACCCTTATATAATGCTGGGAATTATATGTAAGTAAGTGTCAAGGAAGAAATATTGATACAGTGGGAACCAGGAAACCAAGATCTGAAGGAAATTTTTGCCCAGAAGTCACTATCAAGACAATTAGTTTTTTTAGCCACAAAAAGACAGGGACATGAACAGTAATAAAACTGAAAGAAATATCCATAACGAGAATTACAAATTTTGAGCATTACAGTCAGATATAAAGATGTGGAAAATTAGTAGTTTGGATAAGAAAGCAATCCCATTAGAAGTGTTTCTAAGCAATGAAAAGAATATTTTGGTTTTAGTACTACTTCATATACTAGTTGGGTCTGAATTCAGAAAAAGTAAGTGAAATATTTAGCCAAGCAACTCAGAAATATACAAAGAGAATTTTTTATTATCAAGGGGAAGCTAGATAAGGCAAAAAATCAAGACAAAATAAAACAAAAAGAAGCAAGAAAAAAGGACTCTGTCTGCTTGTATTTTATGTTGAAAACCAGTGAGAATTTCTAGAAATGTTAAAAGTAGGAAAAAAATTGGCTTTAGAAATACTAGTGTAGAGACACTTCTTGAAATTGGTTATGGCATTTCTAAATTCTATGTGTTAATACTACATTTTGTGCAAATTACGTATTTCATCAACAACATGCAGAAAACTCCAAATAATCTATGGCAGAAATTATTAATTTTCAAGAGACATATACAGTAAAGTTTTTGAGTTCACCCTTAAATAATACTTAGAATAATTTGAGAATAATTTAGACTTAGAGTAATTCAGGCTAGAGACAGTTGCATGGCCTTTTGCAACTGTTACTATGCATTTCTTAAGTTTATACAAATCTGAGTTCTGTGAACAAATGAGTGTAGCACAAATAATCTTGTGATCAATAATGCAAAAATGCAGACACTTTACATTTTCTTTTGGTTGGCAATTCCACCATTTTACTAACTCAGTGTATAAAAGCTTGGGAAAAAATGTATGTACTAAGATAAAAGACCAGAATGTATTCCACATAAAAATTGCTGACAGGACATTAAAACACACAGAGAAAAAAAATCTCCTCATATTCTGAAATATAGCTTGAATTTATGTTCAGTTTATAGGTCTGTCCAATCACTCTCCCAAGTGAGTTTCACAGAACTCTGGCTGACATTGTCCCTTGATCTAAATGAAGAAAGAAAAAATCCAGAGGAGAAAAGGACCATAAATACAGTATTCCTTCACAGATTTTAGCTGAACATCAGGCATTACACCTTCAGGGCAATCTTTTTAACAAAAACTCTCTTAGATGGGCATGTCTGGAAATACTAAAAGCACTTCGGCTAAGAATGTCAGCACTAAAAATACAGAAGTGGCTGGAAATGCTGCTGTGTGTCAACCTTTATTTGTCCTTTAAACCAAGAAAAAAAGAACAAATGTATGCCTGTAGGCCAAAATGCAGAAGCTTGGGATTTTTTTTCTCCTCTCTCTCCAACTTACAGGAAATTTTTACAATGAATTGTAATAGAAGGTTCAGATGACAAAAATTACAGTGGTGTAGCCAAGAAAAATACCCATGGGGCTTTCTGCTTCCCTTGTGCCCAGCCTGAACTATCAGATCAGCCTTCTGGACTCAAATGCAACACTGTCAATAGGAATACATCATCTTTTTTGTGGTATAGAAGAGCTGTCGGTTGCAATTCCCATTATTCCAAGGCCAGGATTTTCCATTAGTGTAGCCACCTGCTGGGTTTCTCTACTCAGGTTTAATGGAGTCTGAATTTGAATTTATCACCATCTGTGGGAAGACAGGAAATGAGAGGAGCATCACTAATTCCTTTCTTCATTTACTAAGCATAAGCATAATCTTTATAAGGAGATAGTCAGAAGCAGCAGTGATCAGGGAGACAGAGAGAATATTTTAACTCATATTGACATCAGGGTTCCAGACCAAGAAAAATGCAGTCTGTTTGTCAGCCAATTCCAGCAAGGAAAAGAATGTTTTAATTTCCTATGTAATGCTGTACCAAAACATGCAGATATGGGATATGATTTCATTTTTGTTTCCAAGGAGGTCTCTGAAGATTTAATAATTTAGACTATTAAAAAAACCTAAAATTAAGGGCTTGGAAGGTAAGTTCTCAGGAAGAGGTAAGAACATTGAATGATGGTTTTTAACAAAAAAGGACTAAAATCATCAGTTTATACATTTTATTCTTGTTTTCCTGTCCCAAAAGAAAAATCTGAAACAAAAACATTAGGAAGAGAGAACTGAAGCGTTCAATAGAAGCAACTGTTCAAGGGCAACATGAAAATCTAAAGAAAAGCAGCAAAAAGAAGAATTTCATATTAATATAAAAAGGAGTATGTTTTTATTACAGAACACCCAAACCAGATGAACTTGATGTAGTTTCCTTCTTAAACATAACAAAGACTCTTTGTAGTGCTTTCATACAACACTGCAGCTCAATTTGGAGTCACCAGCGGTCCAGGAATCACAACTCCCATCCCCTAACTACACAATTTGCTGCTCCTACCTGTTGAGGTTGAGATCTATGCATTTCTCTGGCTTGAGCATAATAATTGCTGCTTTGGAATGGACAGAAGAGAAGGCGGAAGTTTAAAATGTATATTTCAAGAAACCTTATGTGATATCCACTTGCCCTTATCAAACAGGCACTGACATCCACTCCACATTTGTAAAAGGGGGTTTTTTGAGTGCAAGCCTTTCTCAGCAATTTTGGTCCATGTTTGTAATGTTTGGATTTATGATCTTGAACTTTTGAGGCTGGTCTCTTGTCATGTGGGTCAACAAAAGGATTTGAGGAACTTAGATAATTTAAAGGAATATGACTTATTGCAGTGAACAAACAATACCAAATGGAAAAACAAAAAAGTACAAACCCCCTCCAAACAAATAACCATGAAATCTTTTTTCCCCTTCCTTTTCTTTTTACTTTTAAACTACCTCTTCTATTGAAGGAGTTTCGTGCATAATGGTGTGGCAAAACAAAAAAACCTCTAAGTGTGTGTTTCTGGTGAAAATCACATGACATTGGGTCCATAATGAGGAACAGGACGAAACAATCTCTCTGATTGTTTGATGGCTTGATGAATAAACTGAATGGTTGAGTTTAACTTGTTTCATTGCAGTATTGATAGTTAAATTGTTTGTCATTTTTTGGAGACCTCTTGGTCTTGTCATAACATCAAATGTTGCAACATGGCTGATACTACTACTACATTTTGCTTTGCAGGCTAAGTTTAGCCACAGAAATTACTCCTGACAATTCTTATATGATTTGGTTCCATTAAAATTGGCTCCTGTTTTTGTCTTACACCTACTGTGGATTTTTCCAGGCTTAAAAATCATTAGTGAAGCACTAGGATATACATGTTGCTGAAATTACAGATTTGTCATTAAATGTTACGAATTGCCTTTGACCATATGCAATTCAAGAACTGGTCACTATTTTTCATTTGTTTATTAGGGCTACACTATTGTGTGAACATAAGGTACCCTAGAGATGGGTAGAGGCTACATTTAAATGACCTCAAAGCTTTTTTTGTCAAGCAGATAGGCAGTTCATCAGGTTCTTGCAGTGATCTTTGAGTCACAGGGAGAAGTTTTCATCAAAAATATGGAGAACTTAATATGCTAACAGAAAATAGAGAGATATATTTTCCCAAGGGGAACTCTAATGAAAGTCCTTTATGCTAAAGGTTTCCTTGGTTTTTGATTTACTAAAGCAGAAGTCTATCGGAATTATTTTACTCAACAGAATTGTTTTTATTAGTGAATTACTTTTTATCTACTTCTAGAACTAAAAGGATGATGAGGACAGAAATGTTATCTATTCATTAGCTGAAGAAGTTATAACACAATTAAGCATCTTGCTTTTAACTGACACTGTAAAAGTGTGTAGGTTTGGTTAGAGCACCTCTCCAAATCTGAAGATGTAAGTATTTTAAAGGTTTGCGTATGTATGAAAGATTCAGAATCCAAGCCTGCACGTGATCTGCATGGGTGAACCCTAGTATCAGAGAAGCAAAACAAGGAGAAGACAGCAAACTCAAGGGGTAGCTAACTGTGGCTTGCCTGTTTTTTATGATGTCACACATATGGTTATTGTTATTCATACTGAGGGTGGCAACTTTAGTGATTCAAGACTAACACAAGAAAATCTGTCAGCTCTAGTTAAATGAACATTGTTATTACCTCAGGTCAAGCAGATGGAGGGCAAACTTCTCTGTTGGATTCTGCTGCTCTTTAATTAGTGTCCACATTTGTTATGTCAACATGATGCATCACGTCTAGTTTAAAGGTTTGTTTTATTCCTAATACAAGTGCCTATAAAATTGAATTTTCTATATTCTAAGAGTTGATTTGGAAGCTGGGGACCTCTGATGGATGAAGATTCCTTCAGTTATAGTTTTGAACAGTAAAAAGAAAACTGTGTATTACTTCCATAGCATTACTCACATATTTTTCTTCTGTTTTCTTCTTGAAATAAGTCTTTAATACATTATTAGGAACTCTTTACTCATCAACAAATCTTTCCAGCTGGGAAGGGAAATGTTTCTTCTCTGTACCTATATTACTATATTTATGGTGGTATTTAAGACAAATACACGATGATAATTTTGCATTCAGTAAAATCTTCTGTTTTGTTTTATTTTGGAGGAAAAAAAAATCTGTCTTGCAGAATGTTTTCTTGGAAAGTTCTTTCTTCATGCAGAAATCATGAAAATAAGAACAGGAGAAGGAAGAAAAATGCAATTGCAACATTATGTGTGCATAGACTCTTTCATGGCAGATTTATTTAGAAATTATAGTAAATAAAAAGCCTGGACAAATATCTAGTGTTTTTCATTTAATCCTAGAAAACAAAAGAAATATTTCACCAACTGCCAAAATAACAGACGAAGAAGACTGATGCTTCATAGAAGCAGAAAATAAACACAAAAAAGTCTTTACAGTGTAATGTTCTTAAATGGTTGGCAGATTCATATTTGCCTCTCTGAAATCAGTGGTTTACAATGTTTGTATGCTTTTAATATTGCAGGTTTGTTGGATTTATAAGGAAGAGGTTTTCTGGAAACTGTTCAGTCAACATTAAGGAAACTTTTTGATTTCTTCAATGAGGCTTAGTCCTTACTGGGTAGTTGTAAAATCTGCCTTCGGAAGGGTTGATGTGCTGACTGCCTATGGAAAGGGGCTGTAGACAGGCTGTGCAAGACAGATATTTTATCTGGTGTGTAGTCTTAAGAGAGATCTCTTCAAATGAAGTGGGTATTTGGAAGTGAATCAGTGAAAGGTCACAGTGGCGGTTTGCATGTGGTCAGTGTCTCCCACAAAAGAAAAAAGTTATATCTTCTGTAGTCTCAGTAGAATAATGACTTCCCTTTATTCATTCTTTTATATTATCCTTCCCACCCTACATGTTCCTCATAAAAAATGAGAGAAAAAAGAAAAAGATAATTTTAGAGTATCAGACATAGCTGTTACAATAGCAATAAATTGTTAACAGACTTCCTCAAATATACCTCCACAATCTTAATGTGCACAGATATATCTCAAGATTTATTACAAAGACACAGTTTTCAAAACATTTATAAATAATATAAATGTTCTTTATGACTCTAATATTCTTTGGCTTGTTTACATATGGTGTTTTATTATTATACAAATTTCCATTCACTTCTTATTTGAATTATTCTGTTTTGCAAATGAAGGATCTTTCCTGGTAAGAGCAGGATTGGTTTTGCAGGAAATCAAGAAAAAAAAAAAAAAATTAAAATTTGGAGTGGATTTACAGGAAAGTGAACATAAGTATGCATTTCCAACCAAAGATATTTGGCTTGATCGATTACATCTTCTTCTATAGAAACCCAAACAAAAGCATGACAGTCTGATTACACAAAAAAGGTAAAGAATTTCCATCTGACATTTTAATAATCCTGGAGGTTGACTAGCCTGAGAAATTCAGATTGTGTAGACAAGTTTGTTCCTTGTCTCTCAGCTTTGTGGTATTTTGCATTTTGTTGGGTCCCCTAGCCCAGCTCCGCTCTGCAGTCCCTGGCCTTGCTGTACTTTTACCTCTGCTGTCAATCCTCCTTGCCAGCTCTAGTCATTCGTACTTACCTGCTGTTTTCTACAAATAAGAAGGTGAATGGAGGGAAATATTCTGCCTCTCTTTCCTTTGCTTTAGTTGTCAGCTGTTTTTTGAAGCTCTGTGTGTCCTGAGATAAGGTTATACCAAGGAACTAAACCCAGGATGTAAGGAAAATTGAAGATTCCCAGGACCATATTTTTACTAATAATTTCAGCATGAAGTCCTACACTTGAGACATCAGAAAAACTAAATGTCAAGAGGAGTGCATAAAGAGAATGAGAATCTATTTTCTACATGTCATGTCTAGAAACATTTATCTTTGTCGCAGAGCATGATAATAGCATGATATTTGATGATACGGGAACACTTTTAATTTCGAGCACTTTTAATTTCAAGTGCCATAAAAGATTTGGGTGTTTCTAATCTCACTAATCTCCATCACAAGCCATTGTAGTCATCACAAGCCATACCGTCTTCTCTGATTTAAAAAGTATGTAGAAGACTGCAACTTTGAAAACCTTAGTATTTAGTTGATTTCCAGTGTAGAGGAAATGGATATACACTATGTTTTACAGACAGTTTTCACAGAAATTTAAAAAAAAAGTAAGAATAACAAAAAAACCCAAACAACTATGTAAGATGTTCCCTTCAGCTACAAAAAAAAGGAATTATATTGTTTTGTAATGTGACATTTAAAAGATGGCTCAGATAAATTAGAAGGCGGTGTTTTCCAGACTGAAGGTCCTAGAGAATAGCTTCCTCTGTTGACCTTCCCACTGAATTCAGCTTTTATCCACACCCATCTCTGAAGCCTTTTGTCATGACTCACTGTTTATTCAGTCAAGAACCTGGTTCCCGCCTCTGCCATTGCAACCTTGCTAAAGACTTGAACAAATACCTGCTTATTAATTTCTCCCAGGTTTTTATCAAGTGCACATGCCTCATTAGTTTTTCCCTAGCCGGTATTCTTCCCTCTGCACAGTTAAAGGTGTTTGGGACAAGTTGTGAGAGCACTTCCACAGGGAGGTGACTTGAGAACTCTGTCAAGTACAAGGTGAGAAGCTAGTTGCTCCTTTTGGATTACTTCTGAAAGTTTGAAGATCAAACGGAGTCACAATTTTTCTATTAACGTTTCAGATAGTTCTTTAATCCTGATATTGTATACAAAGCATGTGCATTGATATGTAGTAACTTAGATGTTTTTACTGACTGAAAATCTTGATACAGATCAATAGCATATGAAGAACTACTTAAAAAGCATTTGGTTTTGTGTATGTCCTCTAGTAAAGTTATTACCTTTTTCACCTGAAAACTGCTATGAAACATTAACTTGTCTTTGAATGTATAATTAAGCATACAAATATATTTAATCTTGAAGCTAAATTTCAATATGTAGGTACAAAATAGAGGGATAAACCCCACACATTTAGTGAAATTTCAGCACCTCTTTTGCCTGTGAGCAATATTTATTATATATTCTCCATATCTGCTTAGGTCTTCTGTCCAGTCCACTTTCTCTTTATTTCCTCTTGGATATATTTTCTTACCAAGGAATAGAAAATAAATTTATTTTAATTTTAAAGCAGTAAACAATTAATACCACTCATTTCATCAAGAAAATATAGTTTGTCATTACTAAGACCAAAGTACTCAATAGATTCTATATTGCTAAATTACTGTAATTCACAAAAATTGTACTGGGGAGATATTTCACATAGGGTCACAACACTACTCGAAATACTTTTAGTACAGCTTATCTGATTCTACCTCAGTTAAAAATTTGCTATTACAATTTTAAAATTCAGTAAATATATCAATAATCCTCTGCTTGGAAACTGAGGTTTCAGATTGGTACATTTCACAGATTCTGAGGCAGAGCCTCCTGGCTTAAACAACAAAGAGCCTGTAGAAAAAAAAATTGTTAGGGGAAGAAATTGAGCATAAATACTCACACAAGGGCCTGTGGAATTAATAATGTGAATAGAGGAAAACATCTGTGCTTAAAAATAAAATGTTGGATGGTAGGAAAGACAGTATGTTTAGTGTCTGTAAGCAGTGGATCAACAGCATCAAAAAAAGAATGTGCTGGTCTTCAAAATTATGTAAACCCACAGGGCTTCTTAACCACCACAAGTGTGTAAATATTGCACCTGTATTTCAAAGCAATTTTTAGAAAAACAAATGAAGATAAAACTGTGTCAAAACACCATTTACCAAAGACTGGGAGGCTAAGGAACTGCTCTAGATAAATTTTCTATATACAGCAAGAAATGTG
>VXAZ01007512.1:68674-101346 GCA_013399875.1 Gymnorhina tibicen
TATATACAGCAAGAAATGTGGGAAGAGGGGAAGGGAAAGGAACATTACAAAGATATCAAACAGGCAATTAGGAAACAGTAGCAAGTACAGAAGCAAAATGTAAAGGACAATTCTAAAAGGTGGCTAACTCATGGGAACAAGATGTTTGAGGCTAAGCTGGCTGGATAGGTTGGGATCTCCATTCTCCCCCACTAAGTCACAAAAAAGTAATTATTTTCTTTAGCCTCTTTCTACACATTAATATGCAATATTTTATTACTTTCTATGGATACTGACAAGAAATTACTTTCCCTAAAAAAGAACTTTTCTTCCTTAAATTCCAAGACTAGTGACTATATCAAATTCGATTTTTATGCCATGTAAAAAAACCCAATAGTTGCACTTGCAGCTTAGAGGAATCCGCCAAAAATAACATTATTGTATTTTGGTCGGCCATGGGCTGGGAATGGTAAGAGTTTTTCTGTCTACACTGATTATTAGAATTAGAACTTTCTAGTTTTGTAACCAAAACAGGTTATAACTTTACACTCTCTGAACAGCATTTTCAAAAGGAAAAATAGCTGTGGCTTTAACTGGAATAACAGAACAGATATATAATTACATTGCAGAACTTAAAATTTTGGTCAGTTAAGGTCAACGAGGTAGAAAACTAAAAGTTTACAAGCCATAGCACATCAGTCCTTGCTGGAATCTATCACTTTGCCATGTGGAGAAGTAGATAAATATATCTGAGAACACAGAGAGCTAGAAACAGCTTATTTATTTTTTTTAATTTCAAATAAGAAAAGCACCTAAACATTAGCACTTTGGATTCCTGAAGCCCAGTTACAAGATAAAAACTGTAAACACAAACCTCAAAATGTAATAACCATATTATAGCAAAACTCTTCTGTCAAGTAATACAAAGCATCAAATCAAAGTAACAGAGGGGTCAAATTCCTAAATCTGTTTTATAGAAACTGGCTTCTGCTACTATTAACTTGCCCTGGTAGATGAAAATATAAGGTATGTTCACAGACATCACCCAAATGCTTCAACTAAAGTGACATTATTTATTGAACAGCTTTTTTTGACTTTTTCAAGATTGTTTATTAGGAGTTTGAATTTTCTTTAAAGCCTGAATTTTTCTGAACTATATCGACTATTGGCAAAAAAAGTCTTTGAATTGTGGTAAATATTTATTGTGTCAAATATTTAACCTATTTCTGACTCAGCTTCTCGCTGCAGAGCCTCCTTCGTCCATAACCTATTTGTTAAAACAATGTCTGTGTTGTGCTGACTTGCATGATCCCTCTTCATCTGTCTGACTCTATAACTCTTCTGTGTTTCTACAAAGCTTTAATCATCAAATACACTGCATGTCTCCTATACAACAGCCAAAACAATAACAGGTCAATGGTTCAGTTCTCTCTTCATTGTCAGTAGTCCTTGTGCTTTGCCTCTCTCACAGTATTCTCATTTTAGGTATGGTCACATAGTTTGCTGCTGTAGAGACAGAAGCATTAGTTGGAGTGTTTTAGTTCATGCCTTATCACTGTTTGTTTCTGCTCTAAATTGAGTTATTGTGCTGCTTTTAGTTTAGCCAGAAATGTAGTTTAAGCTACTCTTCCTATCTTGAAAAAAATTTCAGTCTGTCTGTTTCAGCAAGATGGAAAAGCATGTGCCTAATTTAGAGACTAAACAAGTAATTATTAATAAATTCATATAGAGCTGAAAAAGAGAAGAAAAGAGGGAACAAAGGCAGTGAGATTAAAACATAGTCTCCAGCCCTGTACAACTGCAATACAGTGTCACAAATAAGAAAGGGTTTCAGACTACAATCTTCTTAAGCCAGAAGCATGGAAGGTTGGAACTAAACAGCTTTTCAAAGCTTAACAATTGCTTCTACCTTATGAAACCTGTGATTGGTGTCTTGTAACATTCTCCAACTGATTAGCAGGCTCTGCAATGATCAACGATAACCTGGTCACATGCCTGTGTGGACACAGCAATATTGTGTACTGTTCCCTGAAAGAGCTAAGAAACTCATACAATCCCTTTTTCATCAGAAGGTTACACTGAACAAATTATTTGTGTTCATCTTATGGTGGTATTGTCTGTTCTACTCTCATCATCAGTAATCTACAGAATATTGTGAAACAGTCAGAGATGTCAGTCTGAAAGTTCAAAATGCTTGATGTCTCCAGACCAGAAAGAGCATTTGAAGCTCCATCCTAAAAAGCACAGTCAATAATTTTATTCCTTAGGCGTAGCAGACCAGTGGGGATCACAGCCTTACCCTTATAAAGCACATACATGGAGGAAATAAAGAGTTTTCTCAGCAGGGAAACAAATTATACTTTTCACTTTCTTTTCCTCTGCAAAAAGAGTTCTGAAAGGATTCATTTTATATACAGGTTGATAATGTTTTCATTTATCTGTTGCAATGGAGCAATACATATATTGTTATATATATATTACAAACAAAGAATTAATGCCCATTCTTCTCAGAAAACAATAGCTCTGTCAAAAAGAATGCTGTGATTTGAAACATATATGTAGAGATTGAAGGACTGCATGAATTCAGTAATCAGCAGAGTATCAGTCACTTGTCATTTCATAGTTAAAGAACCTTTAATAACATTAAATACATATAAATATTTTTCAGAGTTGATGTCTAAATAAATAACAACTAAATTAAAAACTAAAACATCTGAGACTGTAGTGTTGCTGCATGAACTTTTTGCTCAGCTGATTTTAATACAATGCTTATTTTGCAAAACCATTAGCCTATGGAACTGCACAATCAAAACTGCTTTAAACATTAACCAAGAAGAGGCACAAAATAGTGAATCAGCCTAGGTGTGCCAACTCAGCTCCATATTTGGAAAGTAACACCATTTATCAAGCAGTCAGCTGTAACTTTGGGGTCTCTGACCACCAGAGACCGTCAGAGGGACTCCCGGGACAGATGAATGCATACGCAATGGGAAGGGAACATATGTTAATGATTTTGGGGAAATGATTATCATATGTATGTTTATTCTGGGAAAATCAATGAATGTGCATGTAAAACAAAGTACATAAACAGGAGCTTTTCTATACTTGAGATGTACAACAGGTGGAGATATCCCCCACACATCCAGAGCTGTAATAAAGATGCCTGCTACTTAATGCCATATTGGTGTTAAGGAGTTTTTGACCATATTTTGGTAACAGTTTCTGGTGAGATAGACGGTACACTACTCCAGAATTTTAATGGATCTGAGGGATTGCTTGGAAACACTTGGTAAAGTATTGTAGTAATTGGTGGCTGAATTATACTTTGAACAATCACAAAAACTGGCCCAAGTGTGGCACCTTAAATTATAAGATCACTATGCAATTTCTAAAGAAAGGGGGTATTAGTGAAAGGAATGTCCCCAGGCTGGGTGAAATCAGACAGGAAAACCTAAATCCAGCTCTTCAAACCATCAAGCTCATGATCTTAATTGAAGATGAAGCATCCCCCTGAAGGAGACCAGGAGAACCATCCTCATCTGAGTCCCCGGTTACATTATTTCAGGAGAATGAAAAGGTAGATTTTTTTTTAATTTATCCAAGAGCAACTTACTCAGTATTATCAGAACCTGTAAGCACTGTGGGTGTGAAAAGGAGGAAAGATAACAGGCCTTTTACACCATTACCCTTTAAATTAGGAAAACAGTGGGGGGCACACCAATTTTTGTATAGTCTGGAATGTCCAGGGTCCCTTACGAGAAGAGACTTATTGAGTAACTTGGATGCAAAAACTACCTTTGAAAATGGAGAAATAAAATTAAAAATTCCTGAATGTGAAATTGTGAAAGCAAGACCTTTTGTCTTGCAGGAGCAGGTAGGACAAGAATACCTGAGGAGCTGGAGAATGCAGTAACTTCTTTGGTGTGGCCAGTGGTCATACCCAAAAAATCTAAAGTGGCGATGCTGGTTAAAATACCACTGAAGGCCAGCTCTAAACTAGTAAGGCAAAAAAATATCCAATAAAACTAACACAAGGATTAAGTTAATTGATAAATTCCTGTAATATTGTTTATTGGTAGAATGTGACATTATAATACCCCAATTTTACCAGTAAAGAAATTAAATACTGGAGAATATAGCAGTAAGTATGGGGTTTAAGAGCAGTAAAACACTCTTTTAACTTCCTTTATAGAGGAGGACAAATGGTTAACAGTGCTCAATATTAAGGATGCCTTTTCCTGTATGCCTCTTGACCCAGAGAGATAGAAATTGTTCGCTTTTGAGTGGGAGAATTCAAACACTGGGTGGAAGGTGCAGCTAACATGGACTGCCCTACGCCAGGGCTTCAAAAATAGTCCTACTATATTTGGCAATCAGTTGGCAAAAGAACTGGAAAGCTGGAAAAAAGAAATTCTGGATAGAAACTTACTACAATATAGATTGTATTCTGCTAGCAACCAAGACTGAAAGGGAATGTCTCAATGGTACTGTAAAAATCAGTAGAATTTTTTGGGACAATCTGGATACAAGATGCCAAAGAAAAAGGCACAAGTAGACAAAGAAGCGGTAATGTCTTAGTTTTGAGAGCTTGCAGGGATGAAGAAGTTTGGGGAAAAATTAAAAGAAGCCATTTGCCAGACTCTGGAGCCCAGGACTTTAAAAGGTCTATGAGCCTTCTTTGGTATGGCTGGATGGTGTCAGTTACAGATTGCCAATCTGGTAAAAAACTTGTATGGTCCTCCACCAAAAAATACTTAGTATGGACTCCTGAGAGTCAGAAGGTCTTTAGGGCCCTAAAAAAACCCTTAATGACAGCCCCTGCTTTGAGACTCCCAGACTTAAGCAAACCATTTGGGCCATTTTGCATGAAAGGATGCACCTGGCACTGGGGGTATTGGTGCAGTATTTGGGGTCATGAAAGCAGCCTATAGGGTACTTTTCCAGTCAATTGGACAACACAAGTAAAGCATGTTTCTGATGCTTGAGAGCAGTGGCAGCTGCAGTGTTTTAATCCAGGAAACATGAAAGCTCACATAAGATTACAGTATACTTACCTCACAAGGTAATAGCTGGTTTGGAATCAAGACGGAGAATGCTGAAATACCAAGTTGTCCTATTGGAGCAGGACAATATTGAATTTAAGGTAACCACTGCTTTGAACCCCACCATGTTTCTCCAGGCTTCAGAAGAAGCCCAGAGACCTTTGTATCATGCCTGCCTGGTAACACTGAACAAGTGTGTTCTGGCAGACCAGATCTCAAAAGCAATCCCGTCCAGGACCCTAAACTGGAACTATGCAATGGTGAGAGCAGCAAGTACCAAATGGAAGATGGACAACTGGGTATGCAGTGGGAATCTCAAGACCAGGCTTTACCTTTTTAACACATCAGCACCAAAAGCAAATTACTGACCTTACACTGACTGATAGAAATTGCTGAAGGAAAAAGAATAAATGTATGGACTGATTCAAGATATGCTTTTGGAATATTACATGCCCATGGAGCCATATGGAAGGAAAAGGGATTATTACAGGCATAAGTGTCTCCTATTAGGCACAAAGAAGAAATTAGTCACCTACTACAGAGGGTGCAAAAACCAGAAGTGGCTGTGATGCACTGTAAAACCCATCAGTCTGGAAACTCCTCAGTTGGTACGTGGAGTCAATTAGCTGACAAAACAGCTGAAGAAGTTGCTGAAAAAGGTATCATTGTACTAATACCAAGGAAAAAGTTGGATGTCTTAGAACAAAAACCAAATTGTAGTCATCATGACAGGCAGCTAGTCACATTATTAGAAGCTATGGAAAATCCAACCTGTTTATTTATACTATTGTACATTTATAATTTGAATTCAATCTCAATATAAGAAATATAGAATTTTTGAGCTTCTTGAGAAGAATGTTGTTAGAATAGTTAGAATACTGTAACAGGCCACCCAAAGCAAAATCCTCCATGTGCTAGCGTTACACTGTTTTTCAGAACATTCTTATATAGCAGCAGAAAGCCAGATTTCTGTACCTTTAAAAATCTAAGTAGACAAGTATATCAGCCTTATAAGAATTTTTTGTCTATCTTCAATCAAAACTTTTGCACTCCATGTCTTGAAATTACACTTTCTGATACTTCAGGTATGTATCCAAAAAGGGTAGTTAATTTAAGTAATTTTGTCTTTTTCTCTCAATGTACAAGGTCATTAATTGCAATTGGGACCTTCATAAACCCTAGTCTGCTGATGGGGCGAGAACTCTATTGTTAAATGTATTATGGCAGGGTTGTCTTCGGAGATTGCCTGCTTGATTGCTTTGTAAAGGCCCAATGGCACACAGCAATTAAAATCCATAGACCTTTATAACCCTACTGATGTTTTATGGGCCTTTTTGTGTCCTTCGGTGTGGTTTACCATTTGTGTGTCTCCCAGTGGATCTTCTTTTTCAGAACTCAAAGTGGAATTTTTTTTCCAGACTGATAAAGCTAGTTATACATCATGCAAAAGGTTAATGACTATTTTCAAAAAGAGCTTATGTTTAATGTCATAGGGTGAAAGTTATAGTAAAGAACAATTAAGTAAAATCACTTGCCATTTTCTCATTCTCAAAGTATTTAGATACTACTACTACTACTTACATAGGGCCCATTGTAATTGGTAATATCTGGATGATTTAAATCTTCTCAATTAATTTTTGTAACACAAGTCTAACTTGAACAGAACTAAATAATTGGACAGTTTGTCTATGTGTATCCATAGCCATACGGAATGAAAAAATGCCAGCTTCAGAGAGTGATTCCCAGTATCTTCACTCAGCAAGTCACTTATGGAACCATTACACAATGGTGGGCCCATGAATGTGTTGTGTTCTTAGAAGGTATGTGCCTGCGTGCTGACTTGTTTAAATGCTTTCCTTTGGTCTCTCTTAACCATGAACTAACCAACACAAGTAACAGAATCACAGAATCACAGAACAGCTAGGGTTGGAAGGTTCCTCTGGAGATCATCTAGTCCAAACCCCAAAGACAGTAAGACAACTGTCTAGTAAATGAGAACCATGTTTTTCCCCACACTTGTGGTTTCACAGACAAAATGTCCTTTCAATAACACTTAAATATTTGGAATCATAGTCAGTATACAGTCTTTACCAGCTATGATCTTAACATTAAAAAATGTATCTGTTTGTATGATTTCTTGTTATGTATTTGCATCATGTTTTCAGGAACAAGAGAACTGACTGCTAAAATTCAGTATGGAATAGCTCTTAATTAAGCTTACATCTACGATTTAATGGAATGGAAAATGCCTGCTATTAAAGGGAAATAATACAGATTTCCCAGAGATCTCATGAAACATTTTCTTTAAATCCATTTCTGTATGTAATAGAACAGGTGCCTTTGCAGATCTAAGTTGCACAACACTTTAATTCAAAAATGGTATATAGACACAAATTGATAGAATGGTAGAAAAAGAAGCAAAGACGGAACAGCAAACTAAACAGCCATTAACTTATTTTCAGGATGTCTTTTGAGACTGCAATAATTCACAACTGCAAAGACAAGAGTTTTAGAGCCTAGCAAATAAAGAAAGACTATCTATATGCTCTTCTATTGAGAGAAAGGACAGTTTAAATTTGAGGTACCTATGACTTGTTGATTTCCACATCACTTTAATAATTTTTAAATCTAAATGCACTTTTAATTTTGTTCTCAATGCCGGTCACTCTAGCCACTGTAGACCCCAAAGTCTATGTTATTGTAAGCTAGAAAGAATTTGGTGGCAAAAGTGGACCTCCAGAAATTTGGTAAAGTTGCTTAAGCCCAGACGTATCATAATTAAAGACATTTAGCTTTAAAGTTATAGCTAGATTTCAAAATTGTCTTGCAAAATCTCTATTATTACCAGTGGCAAGCAAGATACTAATTGTTAGAAGGTAGAAAATGTGATAAACCAGTGATAAGGGAGATAATAATTTCTTTTAGTTAAATTAATCATATTTCATATGGAAATCAGAACAACACAATGAATGCCGAGTTTCATAACACCAAAGTAAAAACACCACTTTTTGATTTGGTCATCACAGCAGACAGTCTCAAGACAACAGTTAGTCATTTGGGCGCAGTTTATCTAAATATATATTTGATTTTCTCGTGTCACAGCCACAGAAACAGTCAGGTATTGTGGTCTCTTTGGCTTTTTAGCTGCTATTGTTCAGGGTTTTTTGATTATTAAGTGTACCAAGTGGCATCAAATATATTTTGTGGTCATGGGTTACCCTCAATTTAGCAAAGAACAGCAGCATAGTGTTTACTCTCACAGCAGGAAATCCTTCTTCGTAGGATCCAGTTTCCACCTCTTAGTTGACTTACAGTGTTTGGGACCACATACAAGAAGAAAATCTGTTGACTGTCAAAACAGAATTTGTTTCAGCCCTAGGAGTTTTTGTTATTTAGGCCTTACTTCTGAGGCTGGAGTCAGAGATTAGAGTCCTTGGTCCAGTTTTTGATAAGTAATATTAGGCGGGTGATCCAACAGCATATTTCATCATAGCTAATGTCCTAATATGTGTCTGAAATGGAAGTGTTGAGGGTTGTTATACAGACAATTAACTGGATCTGAATTTGATTTCTTGCAAATTAAATCAGTTCTGGTAAAAGGAAGGGATATTTTCTTTTCATTCTCTTCTCATCCACCCTTCCTTTTAATAGAATGATGCTCACAAGTCTTTCTCCAATCCATTTGTTTATTTAGAAAGGTAGAATCTGTACATTAAAAAAAAAAAAAAAGACTTTATATTTGCTGTGATGTGAAATATAAAAAAATTTGGAACAGTAATACTTTCAATGATATGGAAAACACAACAGTTTTTCTGATTAAATATAACTGTTTTCTCTTTCTTGTTGATTTTTTGAGTGTTTTCAGCTTGGCTTGGAGCTGTTTTGTTTGGAGCTTCTTAATGTGTACACAGCTCCTCATGTAGTGTAAACTGTGTAGCTAAATTGAAAGCAATAGAACTGTTATGATTTATTCTAGGTGAGACTATGATCCTCAGAAATGCAGTCAATCTTTTCTCTTTCTGTGACTAAAAGACTAGAAGATGAACTTAGAGGAAATATCCCTAATATTCAGCTATCTTTCAGGTTTAAAGTTGTTTTTATCATTCAGAATACTTATATGGGAGTGAAATACTGGTAGAGAATCTAGTGACAGGAAAAAGCAGAATTGATTCAAACTGAAAGACAGTAAGTTTAGATTAGATATTAGGAGGGAGTTCTTTCCTGTGAGGGTGGTGAGGCACTGGAACAGAGAAGGTGTGTATGCCTCATCCCTGAAAGAGTTCAAGGCCGGCTGGATAGGGCTTTGAGCAACCTGGTCAAGCGCCCATGGCAGAGATGTTAGAACTAGATGATCTTCAAGATCCCTTCCAACCAAAACCATTCCATGATTCTATGATTCTATGAATTTGAAGCACGTACTTTCTCATATAATGTATGGAATCATGTGTTGCTCCCTCACTTGTTTCATTTGAGAATACAACTGGTCAGAAGGGTTTTAAATTGTGTTCTAGCAAATATGGATTATATCAGAATAAAGAACAGGAATGAGTAAATGAATTAGTGCACTGAGTGATATGAAACTACAGAGCATTTGTGAAAAGAGGTTTTCTATTTATTGAAATGTAAGGCACTAATGGCACTTAGAGAGTGCTTGAGCCTCAATGTACCGTGGTGGTTTTCAGATACAATGGGAACATACTGACCCAAAGCAATAAAGCACATTTTGTGCCTCATTTACAGGACTAGCACCATTCAAGTGGTAATGTTGTTGTAAAGATCAAGCAGTAGTCTCCACAAACTGGAGAGGACACTTTTCTCCACCTTTCATAGGTGTATCAAAGAGCTGAACCTTCTAAGCGCAGCATTTCCTGAAGACTTCAGTACTACGTAGATTGTTTTCAATTTGAAGAGGTGTAATGTCTTGCAGATACATGAGCAAAGTTCACTGAATTCAGAAACCGGTAGCCTGAACTGCAAACTTTGGTTGCTCTTGTGCTACAGTGGTGACAGGATTTAATTGGATCTCGGTGCCTCAGTTCTGGAACTCTTGAAGGAAAGCTACTGAAGTTGAAGACTTGTGCAGATGTCTCATCCTGGTAATGAGAGGAATCTGGCTGGTCTAGTTTTAAGTAAAATAGCTGAAATAAAAGATAAATTAGGGCTTTCTGACATGGATGATCAGTGATTGCAAACCAAAGTCTTGAAATTAGTTGACATTTCATATGGTAATCAAAATGGATTCAATGAAGCGACTGAGCTGTCCATTGAGGTCCTCTCCACCATGACATTCATTCAGGAGAAGTAACTCATCAGAGGCACTTTGATGAAATCAGTTAAGACACTGTGGGAAAGTATCTTTTTTGGGAAAATGAATACACTTTGAAAGGTCTGAAGGTTTGTGTTGTTAGATTCCGAAGGTACTGCAAAGGAGACACAATAGAAAACTGTGTTTGGTAGCTGAAACCTAAAAGAACACAATTGTCTGTCTTTATAAATAAAAAATTATAGGTTTTATCACATGGTTATAAGAGGCAGAGATGAAACATCTTTCATATAAAATGATATTGCAATCTAACTACAAGAAACATTAAGCAAGAGTAGAAAATCTTGCAACTGCTTCCAAATAAGCATATTCTAATTTTTAAAGACTCTAAATATGAAAGCTGCAAAGGAGTATTAAGCAGGACAATGTTTACATTAAATCTACATTTGCAAAACTTCAGTGAAAATATACATTTTACATAGGCCAAGTTACCGGGTTTTTCCCCTACACGTACATCTGTTCACTGCAATCTCTCACATATACAAGGGTAGAAACATGATTTTGCAAAATCAGGATTTAATTTATTAGTCTTTTCAGCACTGATGATGTCCAGTAAGTATGAAATGTACTGTTAATTAGAGCCTGAAATGGGCTCCTTTGTATTTATTTTTGATTTACATTGTACTACATTATTGTTTACACAAATGACCCTTGCCCCTGTGAGTGCTCTGCAAGTGTACTATGTTTCACAGTCAATTGTGAAAAAAGTAGCTTTTATTCTTTGTTTAAATTTTTATTTCCTTATGGGGATTTTTGATGAGATAGTCAGAGTTAAAGTGACAAAATTCTAAAACAATGTTTGTAAGTATTATTTTTCTTTTCAGAGCAATAATTTGTTTTAAAATACTAAATTTCTTTTAAGCCACAAGATGAAATGATGTGACATTACTGTATGGGCCATTCACTTAAAAGCTGGACTTATCATTCTTGCCAACTCAGAATATTCCATGATTCTGTGATTCTAAGATAACATATAATGTTATTTGAAGACTGATTTTTTTCTCTTCAAAGCACTCTAATATAGGATTCTTTTTCAGAGTAAGTATTTTTATAAATATCCATAAATATGCACAAATTTACTTGCAATTTTCCTGAAATAATGGTTAGCTGTGACAGTTTTCCACATAAATTATTCTACTCTATAATGGTAAAACATGGTGCCATATTTGACTTTTCTATTTCCAAGCTCTTGTAATAATGTTGACAGTGTCTTTTATGTGTTAATACAAACTAAAGAATAAAATGGGCTTTTTTCATGCCTTTTTCATCTTTCCTATAGTCTCTTGTTTTTCCTAAGATATTGAAGGATTAATTCATTTAACTTCATTTGTCTCACAGTGTGCCTGTTAGAGCATCCCACAATGTCCTCCTGTCTTCGTGTCATGCAACATCTCTTGAGGCATCAAAACCCATCTCTCAGAGTTTGTCTTTGGAGAGCCACCACCCTGGCTAAACAGATGAACAGCAGAGGAGTGTACTGCATGGTGCTTTTCCACAGCTGGAAATACTCTACTTCCAGATCTCAACTTATGCAGTTGTTATAGTACACTGTAACAGGAGAGATATGTTCTTGTTAGGAGTCAAGACTAAATAAATACAGCCAAACACTTTGGGACCTGAATATGTGATATTTGCTAGTCTAACAAATGTCATTTACATTGCTGTGTCAAGACGAGGTTGCAAGGCTGCTCTTTGGATTCATAGTGGTGAAGTTGCATGGAAGAATGATGTCAAGTTTTTTATGTCTCACAAGTGTACACCCGCAGATGACAATCTGCAACAGCTTCTAATTGGAGACTTGAAAAACAACTTCAACGAGGTCTTTCCTTTTTGCTTCATCAAAGATTCATCTTTCAAGTGCAACAAAAACGAAATTAACTTCAGTGTGCATTCCCAGCACCAGTGATGAATATGGGAATTATCTGCTCCTAAAATCAAATACTTAAGAATGCTAAGTACTTCTGGATAACTCTACAAATCTGTGGATTAAGAACAGAAATTTTGTGTCAGTACTTCCTGCCAAAAGTCTTTCATGTGAGCCTGTGTAATAGACAGGAGTCTGTATAACCACAGTAGATGGACAAAATCTTTGTAAATATTCCTATCCAAAAGTAAGGTAAAGTTAGAAAGGTCTCATTGCAGTCTCATGTCAAATGCAAAACACCCATGAAAATAAATAAATAAATAAATAAATAAATAAATAAATAAATAAATAAATAGAAACACCTGTCATCATACTTATTCAGGAGTTACACAATTCACTGCCAACAACCAAGTAGAAATTTTCCTTATAAATGCAGTGGCACCTGAGGGCTATTTCTCTTTTATGGAGTACTTTAAGAATAATTCAGCTTTGCAGTTCAGCAGATCAATAGAGAAACTGAGTGCTTCAACCAAACCACAAACAGTAAATATGATTTTCTAGCATACAAGCAGAGGCATAAGGTCCTGTTTTAAATGTATAATAAAACAGTATGACATATAACCCCAGCTACATTACAGACTCCATTACTGTGGTGATTTATCAGTAAATTTATGTTATTCACTACTGACAGCATTGTCAGGTTAAAGCATACACTGAGTAATAATATTATTATCAGAAAGGTTTTAATGTCTTGTTAATCTAGACGCAAGTAAGATAGCTGGATAAATTTTAAGAGACATAAACACACTGTTAATGGGTTTGTATGTGCAGAAGAATCTGCAGGCCTTCAAGTATACAAACACTACATGAATATATGTTTGCAATTGCATTACCACATGGACAGCAAACTTTAATGAAAGTGGAAGAACTATGCTAGAAACAACAGCAGTGAAATTGTTCCAGAGAGGTGGAAATCCATCATTTCATTATATGTGGGCTGAAGTGTGGATGAAAGAAACATGAGCTCTTGTGAGTAAACTATGTACAGTTGTTACAGAAAAAAATGAATTGAGGTCCCACTGCTTCTGCGTATAGCATAAGATATTGTTTCTAGTGCTCTTGCTTCTGGAGGTCAAACTGATGAGAGCTTTTCATTTACATGTCATTTATATAACAGCAAAAACTGGCTGTGTAGCCTAAGCTACTGAACACCATTCAGACATTTTGAAGGAAGAGGTAAAAACTACAGGAGGGACACAACCAACATTAACAACTCAACTGGGTTAATGTCTGAATTCATCATAGTCACTTCTGCAGTAATTGTTAGGAAGTGGCCTTAGATGACATTCCATCTAACACTATTCCAGATGTATTGGCGTGATCCTTGACTGGCTACTGATTAAACTGTGATTGTATCAAAACCACTCCCTTGTCAGTCTATGACAGTCATGCGATATGGTCATTTAGGACCACAGAACAGTTACTGGAACTGTAGGTGGGCTTAAACACTGGGATTTCTGAGTAGGATGGGCTTGGTGGTGACAATTTCAAGATGTGAGAACAGTCAGAGGACCATAAGAAACAGGTAATTTCCAAGAAGATCTAATTTGTCTGACAAAAGGATATGTGTATGTTGCATGAAGCAAGGCCAGTTGCATGTGTGCAAACCAAAGCCTATCTGTGTGCCTAATTCACAATTGTCTCCATGAGCACTTGTAAAGCCTCACTGAAAATGTGGGTGAAACACTTCTTTCAATAGAATATATATTTGTTATTCTCTTTTAGCTCAAGAACAGATTAAAATTCCTACCAGGTAAAAAAAAACCAACAAAAAAATACAAAAGAAATAATATACGGACATTTGCAAATATGTGAAAATCAACAGAAAAGGAAAAGATTTTAAAAGTTAAAGTGTCACAATTCAATGTTTTTAAATCTTTTTAGTACGCCATATGAACCAGCTATTCCTTATTGCAAGCACAATGAAAACAGGTGTGATGGTTTAGGCCAAATTCAGGGAAACGTCCAAAAGGAACGTCTCCTCAAAGGAAGGCAGGTTACAAACCACCCCTTCCCCCACTTGGGTTCGGGAAAAACAAATTTTCCTCAGAGGAAAGTGAAGGAGAAAATAAAACTATTTATTTAACAAACACACAGGAAAACAATACTAATAATGCTAAATAATAAATATCTCTCGTTCTGGAGAGAAAACCTGAAAGATTTTAGAGTCCTTCTGTGGGTGCGGTCTCTCTCCTCCTCCTCGGAGCTGGGTTGGCGTGGGGGGCCCCCCTCCAGGCCGGTGGAAGGTCCCCCAGTGGGGTTCTGATGTTCTGGTGTTCTGAACAAGTCCAGAAGAGAAGAAGGGAAAAAAACGAAGTCCCAAGAGAAAAAAAAACCCTCAACTCTCCGTCCCTCTACAAAGAAACAGAGCTGAAGAAAACTGACCGAAAAGTCAGAAGAAAAAAAAAGAGCTTCCCCTGCCCACCGCAGAAGTAGCTAATCTCTGTGTCCTTGAAGCACAAACTGTTTTGAAAAGTTCGCTCAGTTTTTTTTTTCCTCTGTCTCTTGCATCCAGTTTTAAAGGCATAGAAAGGCTCAGGAATCATGTCTGGGCATAGAGCAATGGTAGGGGATACAACAGCACAGTCACCCCAAGACAACGGGGAATGGTTAACCGTGACTGAGTTCAGACCTACCTGATTTTCAAGAACAACATGGACCAGTAGAATATGTATGCTGTATTTATGATTGCATCTGTTTCTAGTTAGTTTCTACTGTTTCTACTTTCATGAAGCAGGTTTTCTGACTTTTTTCCTACTTTTGACTGACTTTGCAACTAGTTAAATGGGACATATTTCCATTTATCTCTTAACTGCAGTGACGTATTTGAGGATTTTTTAGAGCCATTTAGGAATGCTTAACACCAGTCTTATCCAAAGATTTTCCATTTGCTCTCTTTTTTCCTCAATTTGCATTTAACTACAGTCCACTTTTAAAAAGTCATAAAAATACAGCTGCACAATGTTCTCCATTGAGAAAGTTTTACCTATTGGGAAAATAAACATAAAAGTAAGTCTATACTATAAAACACTCTTCAGAAATGAACATAATTAAAACAGACAGGTGTTCAGGACTGTCCAGGAAGCTTTGCCCTTTTACACAAAAGCAGTTTATACCTCATGGACACTACTTCATAAATGCCTTGAACTTTTCATTGTGAGGCTTGAGGTCCTACTTTTGGTAGTGCTTACTGTATTTTCTTTTACTGCTTCTTAGCAATAAGACATGACGTTCCTTTATAATTTTAGACTCTATTTGTCTCAATCATCATATCTAAGACATCAATGGATTTATTATGAAGGCAAGATAAAAAATGCTTGAAGAGTTAATAAAAGAAAGGAAAATAAAGTGAAATTATGTAACTTTGGACATAATTATTTTGTTGTTGTTGTTGTTGTTGTTGTTGCTGTTGCTTGGTTGTTTGTTTTCCAGAAAATGTAGGGATGTGAAAAGAAAATGATTTTATTTTCATAAAGGAGTTGAAATTGAACAAAATCTTACATTTCCAAGCAACAGCTACTAGAATCCTAGTACACTAAAAATCCTAGAACACTAAAAAACATGTTTTCTTAGGACTGAGGGAATTAAGAATCTTAGGGTAAAGTTGAGCAATTTTTAGTTTATATGAAACTACAGAATGTTTCATTAAGGATTCTGGATTTCCTCTCTTTTCCCAGTTTTCAGCTATACCTCTGCAGGAAAGGTACTGTGCTGAAATTTTCAATTGAAACAGAACAGCTGAAATTTTCCACTGATGAAAAAAATCTCCCTTCTGCTGTGATAGGATTTTAAGCATCTGACTGCTACCTGGGTGTGTAAGCAGCTTAGCAAAACTGACCTTAGTGTTGTAGGCAGTTCCATCTCATATTTCTAGAACATTTATTCCTGCAAACCTTATACTAGAATGAAAAAAATTTCTAAATCTATAGTCTGCACTTTCTAGAACAAATTTCAGACCTAAATACTAGGATGCAAGCCCCTTGAGTAAGTACATGGGGAACATGCAGTTAATTGAGGTTGTACCACCAAAAGAGTAGTTTTTGGTAAGTGTGAAAACCAACAAAAAACACCCCTCTTTTTTGTGGAACACAAAAATTAGAACTAATTTCTCTTGTGTCATTCAAAAAAGCTTTCCTTGGTTGACTGATTTCCATCACAATCATCCTCCTGGGAGTCAGAAAATTATTTCTGAAGTGACCACTAAAAGTTACCACTTTGCAATAAAGGACCTATGTAGTGTTTCAATCTGTCAGGTTCTATTTTGCATATATATTTCTTTCTGTGGCTAGTAAGGAACAATAATTTCTGTAAAAATAAGCATCATGTTGTAATTCTTAATTCTTAATTATATGCTACCTTCTTTTTCCCCTGTTCCCTGCTCTCCCTTTCTTCCCCTTTCCCACCCACCTTAAAATGTTTAGTTATATTTAAACATTTGCAAAACAGGTGTCGCAAGTACTTCCTCATCCTTACGGAGGCAACACAGCCAAAATCTGGTCTACATCATGTCAGCCTTCACGAGTGCAGTTGCAGCTGTGTGTTGTGTATGACAAAAAAGAACTATGTTTCAGTTGTTATCATACTCATTCTTAATATTAATAGTATTGATTATTTAAGGCTAAACATGACATTGCAGACACAGATGGAAATATGCTTGAGCTGCCCTGTTACAGTGGCTCCTTACCATTCATTAAATACCTTCTGGGTGCTACCATCTCAAGCCAGATATTTCTCCTGGTGACATTGTGGCAGATAAAACATGACTGTTCTTCTCTTCCTTTCAATTTACTTCTTGCTCACTCAGTTGCTTATTCTATGCTGAGAAAGAAGGACCAAGGTCAGTAACTCCAAAGGGGTTCGGTTTGGGGTGTGTGTAGTGGGTGCTATCAGCTCCATCCCAGAGGGTATGTTCAGGTATTCATGAGCTGTTGTGTCCACACCCCTCTCTCCTGCTTTGTTGGTCTGGCTGAGATGGAGTTAATTTTCCCCATAGCAGGCCCCATAGTGTCCTTTGGTAGACTTGAAGGTTTTGATAACACAGCAGTACTTTGGCTCCTGCTGTGAAGTGCTGGTACCTCAGCAGTGCTGTCTCTCCAGCATTTTCCCCTCACCAGTAGAATGGGGATAGGCAGTTCCTCTTGGCAAGGGACATAGCCAGGACTGCTGGCCCAAACTGACCAAATCATACCGTGTCTGCTCAGCAACAACAGCTAAGAGAAAAGAGGAGGATGAAGAGGCTTTCATTATTACAATTTTTGTTTTCAATGCTGTGCACACTGAATCCCCGCTTCCTGGGAAGCAGTTAGACACCAGCTATAGATGGGAACTGTTTTCCTCTGCTTCCACACATGAACTTTGACATTGCTGTTTCAAACCGCTTTTACCTTGTCCCATGAAGACTTTTTTCCATCTTATTGTCTTCTCTAGCCCTCATCCTGCTAAAAAGGGAAATGATAAAGCACCTTAGTGGGCACTTGGTGAACAGTCAAGGTCAACCCAACAGACTTTCCAAGTTTTAAGTGTGCCATTTAAAAGAGCAACTACTCCTGGGTGTACCCAGGGCTCAAAAACAACTGCCTCATCCCTCCATTACCGGTACCCTCCAACAGAAATGCAGCCGCTGATTTTTTTTTTTGGTTGGGTTTTTGCATTCCTTTGAAATAACTTATATATCACTATTTTTGAAATCTTGTGTCATTTTGATAGAAACAGTATGCATTTTTTTTCTAGTAAACAGCAGGTATTTCTGGCTTACACATCTGCTCAATCTGCTTGGCCATTTAATGTTCTGCTGTATTGTGATTCATCTTAGAAACACAAATCAAAGACAATATCCTTCTCTTGGCGAGCTTGAGGGCAATTTTCAAAGGAAGAGTATTCAGGCAGGCAACCAACTTTCACTGCCTTCAAATGGACTGAGTATCTAATTGTATTTTATGCCTTTCTTTTAAGATGTAATAATCCTGTCTGGCAGTACAACTGGCAGGAAAGAATTCCTTAATGATATCTATTCTCATGCCTGAAGTCGTTGACAAAGTGTGGTTGCTCCTCTATCAGTCAGTTCTTACATTGTGACTATACGTATGAGATAAGACAGGAGAAGGTTAGTTCTCCAGTTTTTTTTTTTTTCCCTGGGACCTGGCAGCTCTGACTAAATTCCTAACAACCACAAAAAAAACCAACAAAAACCCCATAACAAGAATAACAACAACAAAAAACAAAACAAAACAAAAAACCACCAAACCAAACCAAAAAATCACACAAAACCAAATAAAAACCAAAAAATAAAGAGTGAGATGGGGAGGAAAAAGGAGAAAAAGGAGAGGAAAAGCCAAACAGAAAAAGTTCGCATGTCAGCAGATTTCTTAGAACATGAAAATTAAAGATGAAGGAAATTAATTTTTCATGAATTGCCTTCAGATTTCAGTCTCTTAATCTTACAGCCTGTTTATTACACTAAGGACTGTAATTACTTGCCATGGAGGGCTGAGGCACTAAGAGATCAGTACTTGGTAACCAAGTATTGATTAATATCTTGTCCTGTGGAGTAAGTTTCTTGTTGAACTGATGCTGAAGGTCGCATTTCAGACATGTTTGATTCTTCATATGACTTATGTTTTTGATCCATTCACTGTGATAAAGTATTCTTTTATTCAGAATAGAAGAATTCTATCCCAAGGACTCATGCCTTTCTTCTAGTGCAATCCTAGTTTTCTAATATGAAATACAGTTCTATTCCAGCACCAAAATTAATAGAAATCAAACTTATTAATAAAAGTCAATAGCAGTAACTATTACTGAAAAAGAAGAGTGACCAGTCTCATGATCAAACAGCTACTTGAATTCCAGGAGATAAGAGCGTATTTGCATTACTGTCTGGTATCTCACAGAAAGCATTTTATAAGCATCAGAACATTGACAGAGCTGGCTTAAAGAGCTGAAATAAAATAGTGACCAAAAATGCAATTTTCACAATGATGTCACTAGAAATGTTAAGTGTGATTTGATGTCTTATATTAAACACCTGTTTTGTGCATTCGTGCACAAAAATATTTTATCTTACCATGACTGTGACAGGGATGGGAAAGATGGGACTGAAAGGACATGAAAGAAAGAAAGGAGAGTGAAATGGTCAGGGAATGCTAACTAAATTTAGCTGTAAGATATGAAAAGGACTGCAGTTAGGTGTGTGATACTCAGTTCCCATCCACACCTTTGTTGCTGTTACCCAAGTTGGAGGTAAAATTGTCTAAGTGGGTACAGTGCATCAGCCCACTCCAGGTCGACTCCAGGATACAAGCATGCCTCTCATGCCTAGTTAGTCTGTTGGCAGAAACCTGCATTAAGTTCAAAGTTTATCTTAGTAATGTATTAAAATTGTTCATATTAGAACTCAAATGTGCAGCCCACCAGTTGTACAATCCACCAGTGGATGAACTCTACTGTTGATATAAAACTTCACACCTCATCCCGCATGAGTAAAAGCCATCTTGCTAAGGATCGGGCTGATGATCTCTGTTGTTGCTGATGCTGCTTTGAAAGAAACAGCAAAAGCTGGGAGAAAGACACAAAGACACAAAGCAAATGCGGATGGAAAGAGAAGTGAGGAGGCCAAAGACATGAAGTGCCAGAGCCCTGATGGCACAAACAATACACTTCACCAGCCACTTTTGGGGTGTTCTGACTCACCCTGCTCAGTGGCCCTGGGGCTGCCTGTCTATGCTGAAACTGCCTTTAGGGCTGCAGGGTCCATTGGAGCTGCAGGGTCCCTCCGTGGGGCAAGCAGATATGGGTTTCACAACCAGCACAATTGGTGCATCCTAGACAACTATGCAGCTGTCTGTGCTTTGCAACATATTGCCTCTTTGATGGATCACTTACTTTTTCTCAAACAAAATAAAGCAAAAGGATTCATTTGTACAATGACAGATGCAATTTCTGTTACTTTTGTAAAATACTTTTTCTTTTTTTTTAATTAATAATTGAATGTGCACAATTTTCTAACGTTCTTCATGTATTTTAATAATAATTCATTTTCATCAGAAATCAGTTCACAGAGCTAAAATGTTCTGATGATGAATTCTAATCACGTCAGTATAGAGTTAAAAAATGTGCCACATATTTTCAAATGAGAAGCAGCACTGCACTCCTTGAGAATAATCATAGAGGAGGTGCAACTAATCAAGACCCTAGTTTACTTGTTCCTGAACAGCAGGTATTCCCAAAACTGAAATGCCATGTTCCAGTTTCTGCTGAAAGAGGATTGGTGAAAGGTTCTATAGTTTGAAGTCTGTCTTGATTGTAGGCACTGCACACAGCAGAATTAAATATAAACCTTTTAAAGGTAATTTTTTTTCCTACAGCACTACATTCTCAGATGTATAAGCTGGGGGTTATGTTTGAAAAAAAATGAAACAAATCCAACATGTCTCTGTGACCCTTTCCTCCTGTGTCAACTAGAGTACAAGTAATAGGGAAGGAAGTCTGCTTGAGGAGCTCCTTCTCCCAGAAGTCACCTGCCTGTGACTCCATCCTATATTTCCTTTCTTTCCTGAAGTTCTGTTCCTCTAGTTTCTGATGCCCTTCTGTCTGGTCCTGCCACAAGGAAGATTCCATGCTTGTGATTCTTTCTTGATACTACTGTTGACACAATGTGCAATGAATTATTTTTTTTCCAAAATCTGTGCATACAGATTAGTCTTGAGTCTCAACATTTGTGCTGCAGCAACTTCCCACTTGCTCTCCAAGCCAAGCAACAGCAGCATACAGTGGATGCTCTGCTTCACAGTTTTTATAATTTGAGGTTGCTAATGAAAGCCACATCTGTTTGAGAGGGTAAAAAAATTTCTTGTCCTCATCTTGAAAGAGTAGAGAGAGAGGGGATATTCTTTCTCACTGGCTAGAGTTACAGCAGTCCCTTTCTGTCCCAGCTACAGCAGTAAAAGTGTACACTCAGCCAGCTGTACGTGGAGCAGAAAACCATCAGCAAACTCTCAAGCTTGGCCTTAGTTCCCTGAGAGGATGAGGCTCTTTTTAAAATATATCTGGTAGTGTCCAGAAATTATCGCCTCAATTTGTGAGGCTCTAAGGTAAAGCCTGTTCTAAATAGAAGGAAAAGAACAGCATCTTCAATATCACTAGCTGGTAGCTCTTAGGGAACACCAGATCTATAGTGATGTCTACATATAGCCTTTTCTCTTGTAAGTTTACTGTATGCCTGCCAGAGAGGCCTGATTATTTTTGCTGTTTATTTCTATATCACTGACTTTTTAACCTAATCTTTTATGTCTGTTTTACATTTAGCCTATTGCAGGATAGGTGCTCAGTCAAACAGTGGTTTCATTTAGACTAAGATAAATGGACGGGGCTGCAAGGTAGCAAATTTGGCCTCTCTTGTGGACAAAAGTGAAATGAAATAGCAGAATAAAGAAGACAGCCTACTGCCACCCTGTGAAAGAAATAGAAGTATATGATTTCAACTAACCTTCTACAGCAATTTTTTTCCTCAGTCTTTATCTCAACACAAAGCAGCAGGGAGGAAGGCAGGGTCAAAATTGGCAAGTGCCCCAATATCCCTTCAATTTAAATTTATCTGAGAGCTCAACCTTCAGGTAATCTGCTCACAAAAACAGAGAGAAGTGGGGTGCTTTTTGGTTTTCTGTGGAGATGGAGAGTAATGTACAATCTGGAAGCCTCACGTGATTATCACAGTATCAGTCCCTTACAGACCATCGTATGTACAGTTCTTGTAGATTTTTTCATGTTCTCAATTCTACCTCAATATGTAATGTATTTTTCGATAGTTGTGACTCAATCAATAATTTCTACATTATCCTTTGATCACCTAGGAATATAAACTTTAACACACTGTGCATTAATATCTTGAAATTCTCCAGGCTGCAAACAGGTGGAACTGGAATGAAAACCTTATTACATATGTTTAGTATTTTATATATGTGTCCATTTCATTAGCATTTAATAGTAAAACTCTCAATTTTTTTGACCTATAAAATCCATAAATAAAAAGAAATTATTACTTTGAGACTGTAAATACCAGGCAGATTTTACCAGCACAGATAACATATAAAAAACCAAAAGGGTGACAATTTTAACTAGCAAAGAAAGAAATAAAGAATGGTAAAATCAAGAACTATTTCTATTTTCCACACTGATATAGCCCAGAGGCAGTCCTGGCTCAGAAATGAATATTTCCTCATTTCTAGTGCCACATTTATTTGCCTTCAGTTTTGGGGAGAAGTGGGAGAACAGCATGGGGAAAAAAATAGAAAAAAATGGGGGGAAAAACCAAACCAAAAAAAAAAGAAAAAAACCCAAACACGCAAACCAAAACCAAAGCCAACAAACAAAAAAACACCAAAATCCCAGCAAGCCTGGCAGCCATGTTGTCACTATTCTCCAATGTTCTTTTTAAGATCTGAATAAGGTTGTGCTCTGATCATATTCATTTGCTAAGGCATAGCTCCTGCTGTTGGGAATTCTAATACTGAAATGGTTATTACCACTTTGCTAAAGGCAGCTATTACTCTAGTTATCTAAAGACAAGGAAAGACAAGACCCTGCAAAAATGAGATTTTAATCACTGTGTTGTTTTATTTGATACTGATTTTAATCATTATCCCCCTTGAACCTCATTTTTATTAAATTAAAAAATAAAAAAAAGGATTTTGAGACCTCCAAGCAGTTTCTGATTTGAAGTTCTGAAGTTGGATACTGTAGAAATAAGCACCTGGAAGAACATTGCATTGCTAACCTTAAAGCTCCTGTTATGCCTAAATTTTTTCTGTCTTCTAGAAATATATAGTAATTTACCAAACAGTCTAACAAAGTACATAAACAAATAATGCTTAAATCCAAGAAAATGAGTTTTTCCTCCATGAAAAACAAAAGTAAGCAGGCATTTTGTCTTAGCACACTGTGTAGCTGTGCTTATGATTGTAAGCTGATAATGGTTTCATAGGAACTGTGTTGGCATGCCTATGTGATCTCTTTGAACCTACACACCACTCACTGATTTCTTAATTTTTCACTTACCTTTCTTTCCTGACTGTTCCTCATAGCTGTATGCCGTCCTTTGTCACCACTAGATTAAAACCCTGTGGAACTTTCACCAAATACCCTTAACACAATAATATACCAGCACAAGATAAAGTAAGAAATCTGCTAAACGACTATAAGGGAAATACAGCACTCAATATGTTCATTTAAAAACTGATTCTGGTCTATTCAGAAGGTAAAATTTCCTGGTTTGTGTAAACATAAATAGAAAGAGATATGACCTAGAATTTGAGACAATAATTTAGACGAAATATTTTATGGAATGAACATGTGTTTTTCCCAAGCCCCATAATTGCAATGTGCAAAAAACTGTTTTCGTTGCATGATGGATTAACTGAAATTCTTTTTAAGATTTTATTCATATATATTTATAAACAGATTGGCTGTTTCCATCCAGTGGCACACTTACTGTTTCTTTCATATGGTAAGGTGTAAATTTCATTTGTCATACATTTGAAAATGTACAGGGCACTGTAGGCTACAAACTCTATATGCTAGCAAAACTATGACCAATGTAACTTGCTCTAAAATGTTTAAAAATTTGTCAGTTATAACCACTGTGTGTCTATGTAGAGATACTGTTTTCTGGATACCTACCAGACTACATTTCCTTTGAACAGCAAAACAGCAGTGGGAATTCTGGGAAACTGTGACGGTCATAGTCAGAAGTGGAAAATCAACAAGACTGTAAAATACAACTGACCAAATTCACCGTTTTTCTTTGTTGGTGCTTACCATGTGACTTCAGTTAATAACACACCAGCTCTGTACTCAGCGGCCATACACAACCAAAATAAGACTTGAATTCACATTTTGAAAAAAATGCCATATTTCGCCTTGTATCAATTCATCTGTCAAATTTCCTTAGAGTTTTGTCAATATCGCAGACAACCTAAAATCTATGAACTATTTGGGAATAAGCTCAACCCGTAGAGGCAGAGTGCTTATTTTCTGATGGTGTTCATCTATTTTCTTGCTCCCAGGTCATCTCCTTCCCTTGATTAACATTACTTTGTGATGTGCTTGTTGTATGCACTAAATGCCAAAAGAATACAAATTTGTAAGGGCTATTTTTTCCCTTACTGTTTATCACAATTGCTTTATGTTAAATAAATTACTTACTACTCTTCACACCAGAACTGACAATTACCATGAAATTAGTATTTAAAAAAACCTATTAATTTATTTAGTTCATCTGCCTGCACATGTAGGTTGGCACAGGGATAGAACTACCATGAAAATGCAGGGCTAGTGCAGTTATTTTTCTTTTATAAATCATTTATGCAGAATGCATACATTTATTTTAATATAAATATATAGTATGCTCTTACGAAGTTTCTCTCTCATTATGTGGGTTCATAATGCACGTTGTGTTTCCTGTTGCAGCTCACCCTGGTATATCTGATGTAAATTCAAAATTTCTGGGTTTTGTGTACCTTGTGCTCTTGAAGAACCAAAGGATCATGTCCAACCTATAGGCCTCAAAACAGCAATTTTAGACTCCTCTCCCCAGTTACATTCTGTTCCCCAAATGTTCAAAAGTTTTGAAGTTACATCTTTTGAAGTTTAGATTATCAAATTCAACCTCCCTCTTAAAAATTTTAAACCACTTTTTTTACATGGATTTAAGGTGAAAATTTGGTTTTTGTGTCCCTTATTTTTTCTGGTTCCTACTTTATATGTTTTCAAACTGATGCCTAATTTATCCATACTTCTACTGTGTCATTTAATATAGTAGCCATGGGCTCTGCAGTCATATGCTTTTTTCCATTTGTGTTTTATATCTCCTTGAGGCTGATTAGAATCAAATCACTATTTTTAAATTACAGGATGCTATAATGTTCTTGCTTTCTCAAGAAAGTGTTTAGGGTGTCACCAAGTTTTGTTCTTGTCAGTAAAATCTGACCACTCAGACTCCACATTGTAAGTAATATTTTCAGGCTTTTTTGTTTCTAAATTAGTATCACTTAAAATGATATTTCCTATTAAATTGATTTTTCAAGAGATAATCTGTTGATTCAAAGACTTGCTGACTGCTAGTTGGTCAGAGACCAACATCCATCTCACTTTTGATCTGCTCCTTGGTTAGTATTGACAATTTTTACCCTGTCACTGAAAGTCGAGTGCTTTGTCTTTTATCTGTTCACTGCTTATTTTTTGATGATGTACAATCAGTCTCTTTTATTCAAGAAATCCCTTCCTCAAGTAAGGTTTTTTAATCAGCAATGATAGCACAAGATGATCAGTATTTTTAATTACAGTGCTACATGTTGAGGGGAATGAGATAAATTATCATGAATTCAGTACTAGTTTAAGTTCATAGAAACACAGAACCATGGAATCATAGAATCACAGAATGGTTTGGGTTGGATCTTAAAAAATCATCTAGTTCCAATCCCCCTGGGACACCTTCTACTAGGACAAACTGCCCAGAGCTCCATGCAACCTGGCCTTGAACACTTCCAGGGATGGGGCAGCCACAGCTTCTCTGGGCAACATGTGCCAGTGTCTCAACACCTTCCCTGTAAATAATTTTTTCCTAATAACTAATCTAAACCTACTGTCTTTCAATTTGAAACTATTCTCCCTTGTCATGTTCATCCCCTAGCCTGTTTTTTCACTGGCGGTTGCCCCAACCTCTAACCAGCACTTTGACTTGGTCTTGTTAAACTTCTTGAGATTTCCATGGCCCTACTTCTTGAGCTTGTCCAGGTCCCTCTGGATGGCATTCCGTTCTTCAGAAGTGTCAACCACATGACTCACCTTGGTATAATCAGCAAACTTGCTGAGGATGCACTCAATCCCTTCATCTATGCTGTTAATGAAGATATTAAATAACACTGGTTCCCGTATGGACCCCTTGTGGGATGATGTCCATAGGGACAGTAAGCCATTGACATGCAACTGTCCAGCCAACTTCTTATTCACCTAACAGTCCACCCATTGAATCCATCTCTCTCCAATTTAGAGAGAAGGATGTTGTGGGGGATTGTCAGAGGCTTTGCAGAGGTCCAGATAAATGACACCCGTAGCCCTTCGCTTCTACACTGATGTAGTCACTCCATCATAGAAGGCCACTGGGTTGGTCAAGCAGGACTTGCCCTTGGTGAGGCTGTGCTGGCTCTCTGGAATCACAGCCCTGTCCTCCATGTGCCTTAACTTACAGCTCCTAGGAGGATTTGTTTCATGAACCTCCCAGGCAAAGAGGTGAGGCTGACGGGTTGGTGGTTCCCAGCATCCTCCTTTCCCTACCATTTTTGAAGATGGGTACAGTGTTTCCCTTTTTCCAGTCACCTGGGATTTCACCTGAGCACCATAACTTCTTAACAATCATGGAGAGTGTTTGACAACTACATCAGCCAATTCCCTCAAGACTCTGGGATACATCTCACTGGGTCCCATAGACTTCTGTACATTCAGGTTCCTTGGTTGGTCATGGACCTGATCTCCACTTATACTGGCAAACACTTTGCTCCCATAGCTCACATCCTGCTGTCCATCTACTCAAGAGGAATGAGAAGAAAGGGTGCCATTGAAGACTGAGATTAAAAAAAGCAGCTGAGAACCTCGGCCTTCCCTTTACCCATAGTTACTGGTTTTCCAGCATTTTTTATCAGAAGTTCACCTTCTTTGACCTTCCTTTTCTGGTTAACACACCTGTAAAAAGCCCTTATTATTTTTTGCATCCTTTGCTGAGTTCAGCTCCAGCTTTGCCTTGGTATTCCTCACCTCATCCCTATACAACCAAGCTTCATATCTACAGAACAAAAAAGAAGGTCATGTCTCGAAATTCAAGAATTATGGGAAAGATTTGCAAAAGTGGAACTGATAAATATTTTGAAAATTACATTCATGCAGAAGTAACATGTTCTTCAAATGGATGCTGTTATGTGAGGCAGATGTGATGGAAATTAAAAATATATTCTCAACAATCAAGGAAATTTATTTAAAATTCCTCAGTTAAATATAAAAAAAAATTTTTTATATTAAGGTATTTACATAAATATATAAAAAATTGTCTTAGCTTTTAGTAGGCATGACAGCATGGCAAATGAAACTGGTATTCTAAAAAAGGGAGTTACTATGAGTGAATTAGAAATCTCAACAGATTTAATGCATTCAGGTGTGAGCAAGTTTGAAGTTACATCCCTGGATCATAAATAAGTAACACATGACTGTAAAATAGCAAATTCTTTTGACTAAGTTAAGCAGTCAGAAAAATGTACCTGGAAAAGGCCATGAAATGCCCATGCTTAAGACCAAAGAAAGACAAGATCCAGAAAGATACAAGCCCACTAGCCTGATCTCAAAACTATTCAGAATTTTTATGCAAATCTTGAAGGAAAGTTGATTAAAGACCTTGTAGGGGGGGACGGGGGAAGGGAAGGGAACCTGTTACATGAACTCTGTAGCAGAATTGTGTTATACTAACTTGATATTTTGCTTTGATGTCTTGTGGACAATAGGATTTCACTCAGTATAAGCTACTTAGGTTTGGTTAAGCATTTAAAATAGCAGGACAAGCAAAATTGTCAATGAAATTGGAAAAACAGGCTTTAGTAGATGACCTGGAAAGAACTTACCTTACCAATGACGCTGAAATTGCAGATAGTTGCTCAAAGTTTCTTAGTGATGATTCACAAGGTTAAAGCTGGAGACACCCATTTTAGTAGAATAAAAGAAAGCTTGGATTACCTCAAAGACTGGAGCCAAAAGGATAAACAGAATTAAAATCTATAAAGGAAAGTGCAAAGTAGTGTTTCTAGCTACCAGTATTTATACAATAAATTTTAATACAATCAGATGAAAAAAAACAGCTGTAATCAATTGCAGAATTACTGTGAACCATCAGTATGTTGATGTGAAGAGCGTAAGTGTGATCTTAGAATGATCTGGGTAACATACTCTCTGTGAAATTATGAAAACTGTTAACATCACAGCACAAGGAGTTGGTGAGACCCATATAAAATATTCTTAATAATGATCAAGGACACATTCTTTTACCATTAAATAATAACATCACTGAAATTTTGGGGAAAGGAATAATGATAAAGTGAATGGAAAGATACCATCTGAGAAGGAACAAATACGGCAGGGCTTAGATGGCATAAGCACAAACGGATGGCTGCCTATGAACTGTAGAAAAAAACTTGCACCACAAAATTTCAGAGCAGTGAGTTTCAGAGTACTCTGTTTGCAATAGTAGGAGACACAGATGAACGGCCCAGAAGGATCTTTCCTGTGCTGAGTCCTATAAAATAATTTCAGAGTGGCTACTGCTTTCAATATAACAGAATTAGCCCAAAGTTCCTCATATAGAGATATTATTTTTAGATAGCCATTACAATTCTGAACTTCCTGAAATTATTTCAATATTAACTTCACTGAAAATATTCATATAACTGTATTTGATGCAGAGGGCTATTATTTATGGGAAAATGTCAATAACAATATCAGCTAAAAGCTCCCTTCACATAATAAAGTAATATTTTGTATTTATTTTCCTCTTTAAGTTCTTTTTTCCAATAGTGAGGATATTAGTATAGGCATGACTCAGAACTTCCATGGTGAGGAATGGACTGAGGGAATGTCATTTCTTCTTTCCCATTTTGGCTATTAAATGATAAATTATTCTGTAAGGAGTCTTCAAGTCAGAAGAGCTGTTAGAAACTGACTGTTGAGGTTGTGTTACAGGTACAGACGTTAAAGTTAATAGGCAGCTTTGCCTTTTTTCTCTACACAGATCAGCAAAAAAAAACGTTTTAATTGCAGCATAAAATTCTCTTAAAATAAAAGAATTCTTCAAGTAGAATTCTCAAAGAGCTTGGAAAGTGATTTTTAATACTGATCTCATTTAAAGAAAAGAGTGTGTTTCTCACTTAAGTTCTGTTTAATCTTCATGGCACAGAGCTGTGTTTCATAAATATTGCCCATATTTTCCTTTCCCTTTTAAATTTGCTACCTTTTTTCCCTGATTAATTTATGAAAATGCTTATTTGTCTCCAATACATACAGCATGAGGAAAAAACCCAATGAACAACAAGCAAAAAAATTTAACACACAGGACTAAAGAAACAAAGAGAAAACTTTTAGATCTTTACTTTAAAGATGGAACAGAACTTAAATCACATGATTTTCCTTTAAGATGTATTTGGTTTGTACAAATTTGCTCAATTTATAACTACAATCTTACTAAAATCCCTGAGAGCTTCAGAGACAGAATAGTCCTAAGGACAAAACTATGCCCTCAATTGCTTCCATGTAATAAGGTTTGAATTTGCCCCTGAATGTCAACATTATCTCTAAAGTTCTCATTTAACACTGTGTCAGATCTGGAATTACTGTGATAATTGCACCTTTCTCTTTTTCTTTTTTAATTTTTTTTTTCCTTAAAATGGATTCAATTTACCATTAAATCCAAGACTGTTGCTTAATGGCATTTGTGTATTGTGGGCAAAAATTAAAGCACTCTCACTAAAACAGAATGCATAGAAGATAGAAGATGGTTGACTTGAAGGGAATCTAAAAGTCAGAGCAGACTGTAACTAGGATGGAATTGCACTGGGTAAGGGTGCCTGAACATTGCAGCTACTAATTATAAATCAAATTATATCCATGGGGTCTCTGTCTACAAAGCTGAAGGAGCATTTCTCCAACTCCTTCACTTCTAGATCAAGTTACTGTAACACACAAGATCTCCAGGGGTGCTGCTGCAAGTGAAAGGGGAAATGTGGGTTTTTTTCAAGGGTTCCCTTCTGACACAAACCCCTCTGGGCCAAAAAAAAAGAAATTCATAAGCAATCAACTTAGCCATCATTAGTCATGAATGGGGAATACACATGGCAGCTAGGGAATTTTGTTACAGTAACTCCAGTTTACTAAAACTGTGCCAAAAATAAATTACTTCCTGTTTTGTAATAAAATTCACTCTCCACAAAATATGCAAATCATGGTGGGAGATTTTCAGTATGATTCAGCTTTCAAATCTCAAGATCCAAAACCAGGCTCCAGGTTGCTCAATTTAAACTGTCGGTTTCATAAATCTTAACCATTAATTAAAATAAAATGTAACATTTCCAGCAAATAAAGTCAAAGTATGCTGTTCTAAGGCTACACTTAGAGACTGTGCCATTTTGACTTTAAAAGCAAAATCACAATGCAGAGACTGAGTGACTAGTTTCCTTGCCTTTAGTTACTCCACAGTTTAAATAAAGAAGATTTGACGTAGATACCACTGTCAGATCACTGAGCAAATGTGTATGAACAAGTTCATGGTTTCTCTGCCAGGCTGTTTCTCAACAGTCGGGATAAAAACATGCCGTTAGATTGTTAGCAAGGGCAATGAAGATACCTGAATCCCAAAGATAGTATAAAGATCTCTAAATGTTGTACCACAACCCTTGTAACCAGAGTTATCACTTCTTCTACTGCCATAAACCTACCAAACATGCAAGTACTTTTCCTTGTGCAGAGTACAAAAAACATCCGACCACTTACAAGATGAGGTAAGCTATCTATGCACAAGATTCGTGGCTGATAACTCTGTGTGAGAAGGCTCCTGAATAGATTTTTTTGTGCATGAGAATATTGTGCTAAGGGGAAGATCTCTTCCATAACCCTAGACTTAACACCTGATGACTTCTGCATTGTGTTTTTGCACAATTATTTTAATTATTTGTTTTGCTAAAAATAAAAATATTGTTGTAGTATGTCGCTGTTGCACCAGGGATGGAGAGAGATGCAGCCACACACAGATCCGGCAAGAAATGGAATTATTTAATAATTTTCAACCCCATTTATGTGTTCCAGTTCCATAAAGTGATTGGTCAGTGATCACTCACCCCCTAGGGTAATTGGCTAAAAGTCCTGCAGCACTCATTTCCAAAACACCTCTCCAGTGTATCATAAACAGAACTTAGACATACACCAGGTGTTCAGATAGTTATACAAAAACCATCTTACTGTTTTCATAGCTTGCATGAGAAAGGAAAGATTCTCACAAAATACTGCAAGAAGCTGGAAAACCTTCTGCTAGCAGCTTTTCAGTATCCACATAGTAGAGAACAGAGTATGTCTCAAAGTGGATGGAATTATAATATTTTGAGAAATGCATAAGAACATTTGATCAAAGAAAGGAAAGCACCCCCTCAAGAGACCTGTACTCTGTCTGATGTATTTTTCAGAGCAATCCCTCTTTGAGAGTGCTCTGGACTATTCTGCACTGTGTATATGATTTGATTAAAGCTACCTGCAAACTAATGAGATGCAACTCTTCACTACTGGCATAGTGCCATACACCACCTGTCTCTTTTGTTATGTCTCATATGTTGTCTTTGAGCTCACTATAAACTTAGAAAAATAATTTCTCTAGATAAAAAGCAAGTTGCTTCATATATCTGTAAATAATGAATGTAACATACATGACCCTGAGGGACAGTAAACATAGTAGGGAACTTGAACTTATTTGAACTCAAATTACACTCTAGATATTTATATTGTGTAATATATCTTACTGTGTGAAATATCTTGCTGTTAAGATATGTGATCGTCAAAAATAACCCATATTTTTCTGAGAAAGGCGATTAGCTTAGCTTAGTTACATCCCTTCTTCAAAATGCTTCTGTTATAGAGCAACACTCAAATGGAATTAGGATCTTCTGATTAGTCAAGTAATCAAAAGATTGCTGCTGAGGTGGAGATGTGACAGCACTGTACAGAACTTATTTGTTCTTACATAATTCATAATTCCTGCTACAATCTATGAAGTACAGATTCATAGAAGTCGAGCAGAAGTGTTTAGGTCCGTACTTTAGATTGTATTTCTCCACTCCTCAGGAGAGTTGGTTTCCTTTCTCTTTACAAACACCTTTCAACTTTGAAATTACCTCCTACCTGATATCTCTTGAAGATAGAGTTTGGTCCTTTTTAAAGCCAGCAGCACCATGCACATCTCTTGTTCCTAGATTTTCACTAGCCACCGTTTTTGAAATGTAGTATTATGATAATCTCTTTTTTGTTTTCTTACTTTCAGAGCCTGGGGGGCAGGGGGGGGCAGGGAAATATGATTGTGGGGATTGTAATGTCAAGTATTCAACTATGTCAGTTATTAAATGTCAGCTTTTCACATTTTCAACCATTTGAAGACTTCCACTGATGTCTGTGTAAGTGATAGAAATAACAGAAAATTAGGATAATTTCTGTAATTTTGAAGCAAAACATTCTGAGTTCACCTGTTCCCATAGGATTTTGTTTGCATGCAAACAGGTACAATAAATAGACCCATTCTGACCTTGTAGGTGACCAGAAACGGAAGTAGATAGACTTTAAG
>VXAZ01007512.1:101570-155325 GCA_013399875.1 Gymnorhina tibicen
AACGGAAGTAGATAGACTTTAAGAATCTGATTTCAGCTTAGGTAACCCTTTCATTTTGAAGGGAACTAAGACATGGACAAATATTAGATTCATGTACCTATCACTAATATGTAAGTGCACACTCCTTGCACATATTTAATTATAGATGAAGAGAGGGTAAGGGGAAAGAAAATAGTACATCTCTATTTAATTATTGCACATCACAAATATACATTAACAAATATACACATATGTACAGACATTTATAATTTTCCCTTCCCTCAAATATATATGCAAGAGTGGGGTTTTTTTCTTTAGGTTCTAAAAATTATGAGTCTTCCAAAACTGCCTTTGGAATCTCTCTATATGAAGACTATCTAACTTTAGAATGATACTTACACACTATACACTGTTATTAAATAATTGTATTTTAACTGACCTTTGGAATCAATGAAACCATTAGTAGTAAAGCAATAAAATCAGATTTGGGCTTCACAAAAATCTTGAGCTGAATAGACTGTGTCACAGAATCACTTAATGGTTAATGTTGGAAAGGATTACTGGTGGGCTCATCTCATCCCTCCTCAAGGAGGATCTTCCTAGAGCACACTGCATATGATTGCATCCAGATGGTTCTTGAATATCTCCACAGAAGGAGTTTCCACAACCTCTCTGAGTAAGCTGTTCCAGTTCACAGTCATACACACAGTAAAGAAGTTCTTCCTCATGTTCTTGTAGAACTCCCCTTGTATCAGTTTCTGCCTGTTGTCTCTTGTCCTACTGCTTGGCACTACCACCACCAAACAGAGCCTGGTCCATCCTCTTAACATCCTCCCTTGAGGGCTGAACTCCTCTGCCTTTCCTCACAAGAGAGATGTTTCAGTCCCCTCATCATCTTTGTTGCCCTCAACTGGACTTACTCCAGGAACTCCATGTTTCTCCCATGGGGAGTCCAGAAATGGACACAGTACTCCAGATCCAGCCTCACCAGACCCCCTTTTTGTTGCTGTCAAAAAGAAGTGTAGGTGAGGTGGAATTTTGAGCATTAATCTTGTTTCATGTCACCTATCTTCAAATTTTAATGAACTTAACGATTGCAGAGGATATTCAGTACTTTGTAGGCATTGCTAGGCAGCTCATGGGAATGTGTTCTTTGTTAATTATTTTTTCTTTGATCTTCAGAATTTAGAATTCAGGCCCCCCATCTTGTAGACATTTATGCATGAGAATGGTTTCTCACATGTACACAGCATAGCTAAACTCAGTGGAATTATTCAGGTATCAGAGAGTTTGAATACGGGAATCGTTGAGTAAATATCTGCACCAGTGGAAACCAAACAAAATTTTATCCAAATAGTTTTGACCAGTGTCATAGCAATTTCTTGCAATGTTGTTGTGACATCGAAATTAAAAAGGTGTATTGAATGTAGAGTAAAAATTCTGGCAACATAAATGCAAGTTTTATTTGCATTACTGAATTAGACCCTTCCCCATTTCAGATGAGGATTTTCTTTTAAGACTGTCTGATAAGAATAGCTGGTCTTGAGGAAGAACAGGCTTTCAGAAGGAAGGCTCGAGGGAAGAACAGGGTGGGGAAGAATGAGGCAGCCAGAGCCCAAAGCCCTTGGCTAAGCTCTTCTGCATCTTTTAAGGAAGCTATTTTCTCTTTTAAAGCTTTCAAGTTTTAATTGTTACCTTATGGGATATGATAAGAATTTATTTTAAAAAAATTTTTAAAAAAAGTCATACAATCATCACAAATGAAGTGCATTGAGTTTGAAAACAGATTTCTATAACCAATTTCCTCTAAGATTTAAGGGACCTGTGATATTCTGACAAAACTATAATTGATATTTGCTGTTTATGTTGAGGAATAAAAATGCAGTTGTTAAGAGATGCTTTAAAAGTTACTTTTGGGACACAACCCATGCTCATTGGTGGGGTAAATATATAATGGAAATATTCAAGATATTCAAGTTGGGACACTTCAGTCTTTAAAGCCTACTCTAGGTCTCCGTGAGACCAAGGAAATGTATGCAGAATTTAGTTGCCTCTGGTCCCAGCAGCCATCCTGTGTATTTTAAGGAAATCCTGCTATTGACCAAGAAAGCTGTGATTTGTAGCCATGAAATATTTGAAAACATGTTAAATCAGGAGTCAGCTCACAAATTTATTTGCAACCAAAGGCAGATCTCCAGAGAAGAAAAGACCTCATGGCAAAATCCACAACAGCAATAAGGATGATAGGTGTGGAAATGCATTGCTCTGGGGCACTGGGTTTCCTAGACTGCAGTCTAAAAATCCCTGCGAATCTTCTTTATTTTGCCCGGGGAAAGCTAGATACCTTAAAGTCAGCTCTAAACCAGCCTGAAAAACAGTGACCCAGAGAAATTCAGCCCTGTCAGAGAAGGCAGCCTCTTGAGGGGGATGAAGTGGTGGCAAGGTTGTCATGCACCTTGCCATGGACATCAGGCTTGTGACTCCTGACTCCAGGAGACAAGCCCAGGTATTCACTGTCCACAGACCAGGAAGATAATTCTGAAGACAGATTCAAGTCTCTTTCTCTCAAAAAAGTGAGAAACTACTTTTTTCTTTTGCAGTATCACTACCTAGAGGTCTCCTTTTCCTTCAAAATCTTAGGCAGTCTACATAGCATGTGGAGGACTGATATTTTTTCTTCTGTTAAAAAGGTCTCAAATAATTTTAAATGACCACATTGAAGAATTGCATCTGGGATAAATTTCCAACAATAAGGGTAAAAGTGAAGGTACACATGCATCCTCGTACCTTCTCTTAAAATTTATGTGTTTCAGCACAGAGAACGAAAATGAAGAGATACTAGTGAAAAACTAACATGAAAAGAAAATATATTATCCAGGGAGTATAGCAAGATACAAACTAACTCAAAGATTGGTTTGACATGGTTTGTTATTTGTATTTCCTTTATTTAGCTTTTGCACAGATAGTCTCTGGTCATTTCAGCTGAATTTTATATAGATATCATGTTATTAATACTAAGTAATTTAATAAAAGCTAATTCTTATTCATGTTTACGTAAAATCTAAAACAACTCTGTTAAATATTATTTTTATCTTACATTTATAGAGCATATACTTTATTTCAATGCCATTTCAAAGAATTTTAGTGCTGATACACTTGTACATATTATACTTAGAGAATGTAATGGGAAATGATATATCCAAAACAAAAGTATAATTTTAAAACATGCAGAAGAAACATCAAGTGAAAATAATATTTCTAAGAAAACCTGGTGAGTATTCCCTGAAGCTGTCACAGGTGCAAACAAATGGCCTTATTATCTGTTTCTTATTTCAGCTGTTTCAAAATGCACTGGAATGTTAAATTTTTGAAGTTACTTTTGCAATTGTAACAGATTAATTAAAATTCTTTCTTTAGCCATATTCTGCTCTTCTTCCAAAATTTTGGTTTTGAATAAACTGGACTTCACCAGTAGTCTTCCCAGTGTAGCCCAGAGTTCATGGATAGACTCTGTCGTGGTTCTCAGCTGCCTATGTTCTTCCTTATAGTCCAGACTGGGGACCCATAATTCAGAATATCATTCTACTGGCTCATCTGTCAAGTTTTTGGTGGTTTTTTTTTCCTCCAAGAAAATGGAGCTTCTCAAGAGAGCTAGGCTGTCCAAAACCTAGATTTTATCCAGACACAGTGATGAGATTGACCTGGAGCATAAACTTGGACCAAGTATCTGAGTAGCACTGTAAAGTTTAAACAGAGCCTTCGGGAGTCCATAAATGGCTGTGTACTCTTTATTGAGGTCAGTGAACACTGAAGGGAGGGCTAAAATGGGGTGATTGTGTCTGGGTAGCAAAAACAATTTAAATTTCCTGGGAGACACTTCAAATATTCTAATTTAGCAACTACCTGCTCCTTCAGAATGAAGTGGGTACTTAGACAGAGAAAATAGACCCATGAAAGCCATTAACTGATTACCTTAATACATATAGATATAAAACTAACTGTAATAATACATTCTTGGTGACTAGATGTGGGTGGAAGTGACCCACAACAGACTTTTTATGTCCTTCTGTGCTATGCCTCAAGTCACACATTTTATATAACTCCAGTACCACACCAAGGGTTCCTGGTCAGAAATGTCAGTTGCTTCAAGAAATGCATGTCTTTACCTCTTGTCACCATGACAAAAGGAGTGTGTTTCCATTAGCCCAGCTTACAGCAAGAAAGTTTACAAAGTAATAGAAAAAGTCTCCAGTTCTCTGTAAAAAACTTTATACCTAGGCAGCAGGTTTTAATGTAGTGTGGCATGCTTTGGAGCAAGGTAGTGACATACACAAATCGTCTTTCTGACTGTCTTGGTTTCCATTACAGATTATAGGTGTAGGTGAGGTTGTCTAGCAAGTCAATGGCTGTTTGGAGTTGGAGATAAAAAATCAGAGTCTTACAGGGCAGTGTGAGAAATAAATTGCAACAGCTCAACTCCTCTAGAATACATCCTTCATCAACTCCTGGTAATGTTTAAAGATTGAACTACTCTAGGAAAAAAACCTGTTTGTCAATAGCTCCATTTTTGGGTAATTTTCTTGATATTTATGGGGCAACTTGAGCTCACAATTCAAAGTTTTCTAGCCTGAGGCAATACGTCTATCTTGATGTGACTGCAACATTAAATAAAATAAGAGAGAACAGATTTCATTTTTGATGCTGGAAGATATTTAGAATGTTCTAGAAGGGTATTTCAGAAAACAAATCTCTTTACTGTGAACCAAACACAGACTTAAAATGGTTGGAATTGATTGGAGGAGTCAGTCATGAACTCTAACGTGCATGTGTCCTGGATTAACTTTTGCAGCAGCCAGGAGGAGCACGCCCAGAATCCTGGAGTTATTGTGTACCACCACACCCCACACACGGGGGTCGCTTCTTTTTCTGGTCAGCTGGAGTGTGTGGCCAGATAGTGCTGGGTCCGACATGGACACCACTCGTGTGTGAATCATTTGTCTGTCTCATACACTCTGTTATTAGTATTGCTGTTACTGTTAAATTTTCTTATTTCATTGCTGTTTCCAGTAAATTGTTCTTATCTTAATCCATGGTCTTTGCCTTTTGTGCCCCCAATTCTCCTCTCTATCCTGAAAAGGGGTAGTGGGGTGGGGAGTGGGTGAGTCCCACGTGTTTTCAGTGGGAACACTAAATTAGGGAATACCATTCCTAAACTACGACAACCTGTTAACTTTATCTTGCCACTGACCTTACAATGCTACCAATCTGGCCCCCTGGCATGAGCTGTGGAAAACATCAAAGTAATATCACTGTAATTGAAGTCAGTGACAGCATTTTTCAACCTTGCTGAAAAAGGGCACCCAGAAAAGGATATTTTGCCTATTCGCCATTGCCACAGTGCTTTTCATATCTCATATGCTTTTCATATCTCATATGCTTTCCATATCTCATATGCTTTCATATCTCATATGCTTTTCATATCTCATATGCTTTCATATCTCATATGCTTTTCATATCTAACCTACAATCAGACTACAGAACAAAAAGCTCTATGGCTCTTGCACATGGTGTCTGCTTCCAGATTATTCCCACTGATTTTCCCCCCGCAGCTTCATGCAAGAGTGTTGCCACTTGTTCACACAATGCCCCTGTGGTCTGTAGTCATTCTCTTTCTGATATTCAGCCTATTTTGCATTGTGTACATTAACCTGGTGACATATTCTTTTCAGAATATCACATAGTAGAGTCCCAACCATTTTGCAATAGAAATGTTTATACTTTTGATTTAGCCATAGTTACACAGTAAGTAGAATGCAGAACTTGAAGGGGGAGGGTCTTGTATAGTTAAATTTTGTGTAATTAAAACAATTAATGATAACAATTGAGTGGAGAAGTGAGAGCCCACTTGGAATACAGTGTTCAGGTCTGGGCTTCTCAGTGCAAGGAGGATATGCAGCTACTAAAGACAGCCCAGTGAAGGACCACTGTGGTGTTAAAGGGGTGGGAATATTTCCCATGTGAGGTAAAACTGAAGAAAACACTTTTACACTGTGGGGTGACTGAACACTGGCACAAGTTGCTCACAGAAGTTGTGGAGTCTCCATCCCTGGGTTTATTCAAAAGCTGTCTGGACGTGGTCCTTCATAATTTACTTCAGGTGATCCTCTTTAAGCAGCACATAGTAGGAGAAGGTGACTTCCGGAGGTCCCCTTACAGCCTCAACCATTCTGTGGTTCTGTGAGAAAAGCAAAGAACCATATTTAACTACAAAAAATTCCTCAGAAGATATGTACGAAATAATACAATTAAAAAGGAAATACAAAGGAGTGTCTTTGAATTAACTACTGAAAGCCTGAAAAGTGAATCAAAACTTGGAAAGCATATTGACTACCAAGAGGGTTAGAAAGGCAGCAGAATGAATGTATCTTGAGGCTGTCCCTCTTTATGCACTCACATCTGAGCCTGTGCACTAACTCTCTGTGACTGCTTTGGGGCAGAGCGAAAGAGTAATTGACATTCTAGTTAACATAGGCTGAAAAATGACCTTGATTCATCACTTTGTCCCTGGCTTAGCAGGTTAAAGAAGGTCACTTGATTCAAAATCTGCCAATATTTTGTCCTAGCAAACACCAAAAAAATGACTGCAATACTTTAATTTTTATATTGTTTACTAATTAATTAATTGAGGGAATTCATAGTCCAATGTTAAGAATTAGGTGCTTTTTTCAGTCTTTGACACATTCTCTGTATTTTTTTTTAAGCCAATTTAACATTATATATATTCAATTATCTATTCTGGACAATGCTCTGGCAAAAAAGACATAGTTGTGATGGCAACATGCCTAGTTTTTGTGTTGCTGTGGTGTGACAGACTGGCATTTTTCTGTCAGTGTTATTTATATCTAAAAAAGGAGTGGGTTTTAAGTAAAAACTGGAAATGAAAGATAGCATCTGTGGAATAGACTGGGTTTTATTTTTGCTGTGCTTCAATTCAAGTTATTATATGTTTCCCAGACCTTAGTATCCAGAGAATGTTTACTACGTGCAAATACTGAAAGGTAGAAACACACTGTTCATTGCGTAGGTGTCTAGGGAGACTTCACATGACTGGGAAATCCAGCCAGAAGTGAGAAGCTGAACGCTTTTGCTAATACAGCCACAATACAGCAAAGAGTCTACAATACTGACCTTTGAATTGTGGCAATTAGAAAGTCTGTGCACCTTTCAGTGCACCTTACATTTGTTGAATATACTATATATCTCCTTCCGTCACTGAAAGGGAGAAATCTCAGCATTGTTAACAGACGTTGTCATTCTGACATAAAATTTTGCAGCAAGAAAGAGGATTTCTGGAAAACATCTTCTGCTGTGGAACTGTGTTGAAAATGCTAAACAAATTAAGAACCATACAAGCAAAAAACTTTAGAACGTATTCTTATACACATAACACCTTTTTCTATGCCTTTCAAAATTTGAAGAAATATCGTATTTCGTGAAGTGAGTTGCACATGGCAACCTGACTGGCTTCAGAAAAAAAAAGAGAAGTGTAGTCACACAGAGATTGTTACATATTAACCTTGCAGAAAATAAAAAACCCAAGTTTTGTAGGTTACTGGGAGGAAAATAAAAGCTACCTGAGAAACAAAAAGGAGACTATAGAAAACATCTAAATCTTGAGCTTTCATGCAATAGATGATATAGAAAAGCAACGTGGTAAGGAAAGGGTTTGAAAAGAAGTGATACAAAACCATTACGAATATTTCTACAGTTAAAGTTGAAAAACTACCAATTCTATTTATATCCACAGTAGTTAAAAGAAGTGACACTTCTTAACATGGTTTGGCAGCACTGAATGACCAGAGAAAATATTGGGATCTGTCTCCAAATCCTGGCTGTGCATTAAATCAGGCACACTGGGAAGACGCAGAGGTAAGAAGTGTAGATGGAATGGAATTGACTGGAGAAATGGAAGAAGTGGATGCTTTCTGCATTTGCTGCCTCGAGTGCATGATTATGATAATTAATCTATATTTTTGCACTGACCCAGCAAGGGAGTGATTCTCTGATGCACCTGGTGAATAGATGGATTGAGTAAACTAAAGGAGGTAATTGCTAATGCAGCTACATTACAGTCATTGTGAGAAGCAAGCAGGTGTTTTCAACTCATCATAGCTGCCTACATCTCGGGGAAAAGATAGGAATGTGATTTGACTGCTTATGGCCTGACCCATGTCCTGCAGAGCTCATAGAAGGCAATGCAATGACTGCAGAAGTGGAGTGGCTGCCTGATGGCAAAACTGGTGGAAAACAGTGATTGTGGGAGTCCAGAGTGCGGGGAATATTTCTCTGCCTGTTTTAAGGAGTTTTACCCCCCTGGACAGCACTGTTTTTGACCTTCGTCCATGGAGAAAGCTGCCAACTCTCTGGGAAGAAGTTGAACGCACTGCGGTGTGAACTAGGTGATAGAATATTATGTAAGGTTACACAGGGTGAAAATATAAAGGTGTTGGGTTTGTTAAGGTAGCAAATAGATAAAAAGCAAAAACTCCAAAATGGAGGATTGTTGTTGTTTTATAACCTCCTTCTTGTTCTTCATGCTACTCCATTTAATGCGGCAAAATTGTTTAAAGTGATTGGATAAAAAATTCCGCAGTTCCTGTGGACGTTTTAAAAACATTTGTTGAATATTGGTAGAAAAGTGAAAATATCTGTCATTTCAAACACTGATTGGATTGTTTAGCTTTAAAAACGCCGGGTTATCTTGATTTCGGCGGCATTCTGCGCATTTTCCTCAGCATGCACGTCCCTCTGCTGTACTTCTAACTTTTCTGATAAGACTTAATAAACTATCTGAGAGCGGAGAAGGCTGAATGTCCATTAATTAACAAAAATCCAGGCAAGGACTCAGAAGTCCTCCCCCAGCAGGGTAGGAATGATTTAAGGCACAGCAAGATCAACAGGTGGAATTCAAAACAGAATCCCACAAATGATCAGTGTCTTTGTGCAGAAGCAAGTTTTATTGCTCCTGGGCATGAGGGAATCTGTCAGTTCAGCCTTTCCCTGCTTCTTTCTTTCATCTTCTTTGATTTTAAAAGCAAACTCTCTAAAGAACTTCAGGTGGCATTGTACATTGAAAGCCAAGGATTAATTTTAAGTACCAATGTCTTAGCAAACAAACATGGAAGTGAGCAGTACTGAAAGTTCCTGAAGAGACTGCATTGAATGGCCATTTCTTTACAATTTTGTGTCCTAAATGCAGGTGAAGAACTAAAAAATTCAATCTGGTGTGCAGCTTCAGGAAAACTCTGGTTTACAGTTTTCAAGAGCAAGAAGCAAATTACAAAACTCACATGATTCAAAACACTATTTTTCAGAATGTAAGTTTTGAAGTGTTTGGGTTGGGGTTTTTTGTTTTGGTTTGGTTTTTTGAGATATTTAGTTGTACTGAACATGAAAGAACAGTTTTGGATTTCCATTGTAGAACTTCCAAATTTACAAATAACAGTAAGAAAGGGGGGGAGAACTAAATTCCTCAGTGAAGCTAGCTGTTAGTTTACCTCCTCAAACTTGTAAGCTGTACATGTGGAAGGAAGGGCTGAAGATCAACATTGCCAAGAAAATAGTGAATAAAAGCAAAGACATTTCTTCAAAAACTTAATTAAAAGACAGTAGTTGAAATAGGCATCTAATTTATGAAGAACAAAGTTAGTTACGGAAGCTATGTATAATTGGAGGTTGTAACTTATTTTGATTGACTGATTTTGATAAATTGCAGAATTAGTTTAGTGGTCTTTGTATGCTACTGCACCGTGTATGTGTTTAGAGAACCAGGCTATAAAACATAAAGGAAGTTTAAGGCAAGATGAAAAGTGAGATGCAGAAAATTTGGGCATGAAATATTCACTTTTATGTACATAATTTCATTCACTCATGCATTTGTTTTCCTCAATAGACTCTTTCTCTTTTAGTTGTATGACAGAAAATGTATTTAATGTGGATTAATATGAAGAGATATTTTAGAAAAACTGTAATTTTGATCCGACACTAGCATAGGTTAGAATGAGAAAAAAGGATGTTAATGGATATTGTACTGAAGAATGAAAAAGGAAGAGCGCTCCAATGATTTAAAGAAGGGCCAGCAATTGCTGTTGGCTTTGGGAGGTGACACAGATATGTACTAACAGAGCATTTATTATTTCATACATATAACTCACTGTGTCTTCCCAGATATTTTTTTCAATCCTTTTATCTTATATGCCATTGAAAATTTTACACCTTCTCATGGAAAAACCATATACTATTCGTATATTCATGCCATTTCTTCCTTTATTTTAAAGGATTACATTTCTCAAGGAAGTGATAAGGTTTTAGGAGTTGCACTGTGGTATGAATAGCTGTCAAACACATAGTAGTTTCTGCAACTATTTTACATTGTAAAAAAAATCATGCATTTGCACTGACAGAGTCCCTCCCTATCTGGCAACAGAAGGGCAGCTCTTCTGTAACATCTGAATTAGTAATATAAAGAGTCTTCCCCTCCTGAACAAATGGACAGGTGTACTATTTAAAAAGTAAAAATAAAAAATATAAGAATAAATTAATTTTTCTATTTAAATAATGCAGGTGTGAAAGAATTTGGAATTTTGAGACAGACTTAGAAAATGCTCTTTTCCAGTACTCCCTTTTTATTAAGAAATAATCATATGTCATATAGTTAAGATATGTTAGAAGGAGAAGATTTTGGATTAAGCAAAACCCCAAACAGAATCAGAATTTGGGACCTTAGACTTGATTTTGCTTTTGACTCAGCAAAAATCTGTTGTTTCTTTTCTTAGTCTGTCTCCACTTACACAAGCTAAAGGACTCCTGATTGACCTGAAGTGAACTTCAGTACCTACACGTACCTTCCTGCCTGCCCCTCTCCTGAGTATATACAGGTCTAAGGTAGAATAAGCAGAGCTTAATTATTGATCATAGGTTAATCTACTAGAAACAGCTTCCTCATTCAGAATGCTGCATTATTCCTGTTTGTATTGCCTTGCATTGCTGAAGCTGAACTTTCAGGGTTAGATAGATGAAAAAATGTTGCCTTTCTTTTCTTGTTTATTCTGGTTTAAGAAAGCAAACTGAAATTCTTTTTTGCTTCTGTTATTTCCTGGGTAAGGATGAAAAAGAATTGATTAGACTCAGTATTTTCATTCTCTTATGTTCAGCATAGTTACCTGGAAGTGTGGAAGCCTTTTCTGTACTTCCAAAATGCTTGAGGATTTGTGTCCCTAATGAGTTTAATGTAATCATGCTTCCTTGCTTTAAAAGTAGCTGGACAAGGATAGTCTTCCTTAAGGTAGATTTACCATTGAACATGGTTAAACTTCTCCAGGCTAGAAATGCTTCAGTATGTAAAAGCTAAAATTCACTTTCATTCCCATAGTTTAACTTCTTAAAAATAAAACAGTACCTTGACTATCAATGATACAAATCATTGATAGATTTGAAACACAAATATCAGGAGGCAAATGCTTAGGTCAAAAGGGAATGGCTTCGTACTAGTACAATATTACCCTTAATTTTTCGAATGCCTCTTTTTTTCTACTTTCTATTTCTTAAGCCAGTGACCATATCTATTATCAAATAGATATTATTGTAACAGAGTTTTTTAGTTGGACATAGAAAACATTTCCTTTCCTCTACCACAACAAATAAAAAGAAAATGGTAGCATATAGGAAATGTGCTTTCCCTTCAGTGAATAAGAGTTTTGCAACTTCTTGCATGTCCTGCAGAAGTCATTCTTGGATTGCAACATATGATTAAAATATGCTTTCAAATCTAGTTATTAGACACTGCTGAATTAACAGGAAAGAAGAAAGTCCTTAGTGAATCTCAAGTATCTCACTAGATCTTCCTTTTTTCCCCATGGCTTCCTGAATAAACCTTCTGCCTTTTTTTTTTCCCAAAAGCAAATGACATTAGTTACGCTCTTATGTCCACGTTCAAATGAATAAAGCTTCTTCATTAATAAAAGTACTGAATGATGAGCACCATAATTAATTTAAATCTATTTATCATATTTCAGTCTTAATCTCTAGAAATTTCATATCCTTTCTGAAAACGCTGTCAATCTATGAAGGGAGCATCCCTAGTACTAAATTTTGACTTCAACCTGAGTGCTAAGTCTTCTAAGGCATTTGAATTATTAAACAGAGTTCTGGTCCCTCTTTCTCAAAATGGGGGTGATCTTGGACACTTTAGAGTGAAATTAAATGCCAGATAATGGTTTTAATTTTTTTAAAATTTGTATCCTCCTAATGATTAGCCTGTTACCCCAAAGCAAATAAACAAAGTTAGGTGCAAAGAGACATCAGAAAGTAATTTTGTATAACGTCCTACTTGGATAAAGGCCATCTGAGATCTAATTTTTCAGGACTCTACCTAATTGAGAATAAAATAACCAGAAATAACTTCATGAACCCACAGGACTCTGTGGAGTGCATTTCTCCACCTCAGCTGTCCTAAAAGAAAGCTGCGATGTTTTTGAACTATAAAATACTGTGCAAAAAGATGAGTCTCACACTAACACTTTTATAGATTAATATTTTACTTGAAATAGAAAAGAGATTGAAAAAAATAACCAGCACAAATTCAAAGATACCGAATAACGCTGGCAAGCGCTCAGAGGCAGTCCATTTCTGACAAGAAATTAAAACTCGGGATGTTTGTCTTTATTGCTAAGATTACCTTCTTCCCTTCCAAGGATGTGGTCAGGCACTCATTTGCTCTGTTTCTAGCTTGTGTGGCTACATCATTGTCAGAAATGTCTTTAAAAAACATTTTTTGTTGTTGTTTTGTTGGTTGGTTGGGGTTTTTGTTTTAATCTTCAGGTCAATGAAAATAATTTGCTCTAGCAGAATACTGGTTAAGGGTTTGGAGCCTGATCAATCATCCAGAGATGAAGAGTCCTTTCCACAAACATCCAACAGGATGTAGCTTTGTGAGTGCTGGAAGTATAAATCCTTCCCTAATAATGAAATCTAGCTTTGTGATACTGAGATATTACCTTCACTTAGTAGTAGTTTGCTGGAATTCCCTGTAACAGGTGATCAAATCTGTATCCTTTCTACCTGTCTTTTTGACCTTGTAACTAACTGAACCACTACAGACAAAACAGGAAAGGCAAGAAGCCTAAAGCTGCTACAAGGTCAGGGTTCAAGTAAGAAGAAGCAGCTTGTTCACAGCATTCTCAATGGGAAAGAAGTCACTAATAAATTAATTGTGCACCCGTGAATTAGAGACACATGGTTTGTACGTACGCTCTTTATCAAAGACACTAAAAACTGCACCAGTAATACTGATGTTGTAGGTGACTGTAAAAGAACAGAGTGTAACAGAGGTTAAGAACAGCTTTGGCATATTCAGTCCTTTGATGCAGTATTCTCTCTGAAAATAACTTGTCACTGTGACCCCAAAGTGCCAGAAAGTGGTTGGGGCAATAATTGTCAGTGTCATACTTTCAATCATGAATCAGAACTAGATTTTGTTTTCTTCAGTCATGGTATCATGGTTGGATCCACATGTACAGCACAAGCACTCACACTCCAGTTTGTTCAGGGAATTGATCTAGGAACAGATCAAGCTGCAACACAAAAAGCCTGTCTAGTGCTTCCTAAATTGTAAGGGATATTTTCAGACAGACAGAAAGTCTTTTTTTCTTATAGTTCCACATACCTTGTGAGGACATACATGCTACATGCCTTTATAAATGCTGAATTTGGTGCAAGAATAGAGTGCATATACATAACCTCTTTTTTGAAAATAGCAATTTTTTGCACTAAGAGTACACAGAATTTAATATTTTTTTTCTCCATCTTCTGTGGACCTATATCCTAATATGTTTTGTCTTGTTCTTTTGACATGTATTTACTCTCTGAAGTGAATGACTGAGGGATTAGCTACACTGTTAGCATTCTAATGCAGTTGTGATATTTTAAATCACTGCAGGGCTGGTCAAACAGATGAAGATATGTGCCTCTGCAAACACATACACATATGCAAAGGGAAATGCTCTTTTTGGTGGGTGAGACACCAGAGAGAAAGGCATACGGTCCCTGACCGTGCCATCTTTTGCTAATTGGCTCATTACTGCACAAACACAAAATTATTACCATAATAATTTTTAAAAAACATGTTTCCAGTTTATATTTCTTTTGAATTTCTGATTAATCTCCTTTTCTTGTGTCATGGGTAACTATTCCCCCCCAGTTCATGGGGGATCTGTGAAACACCCACATGAAACACCAATCTGTGTTTCTTTTAGCATATGACTAATTAAAATATTTATATTTACTTTCCTTATTTAAAAAAACTACAAAATTTATGTTAATTGACTGATATTCAGGTAATACTAAGTGGTTTTTTGACAAAGTTTCCCTACTGCTCAGTAATAAATCTTAATAAGGGTTTATGACAATCTATGACTTCAAAAGAGGAAAATGATTTGTGCAATAAACCATAAAAAATCCCTTTTGCTTTCATTCTAAAATCCAGAGCTGATTATGCACAACTTTTCCCAAAGTAATTATTCACTGAGAGGCTTTTGTCCCTTAAACATGGATTGTATTGGCAAAGCCAGACCTTTCTCTAGCATTAGTGAGCACTTTACAATTTTCTTTTAAACCTGCATGTTATCTTTTTCTAAGAATTTCTTTAAAGAACACATTAACAAGTATTCAATTCTGTTTAGTGGATGGAAGTCAAATTCCCTTTTGGCACGTATGTATGTGTGCGAAAGTAAGTGCAATCTGTAAGTGTCAGATTCCATGTTTTGAAACAGATGAAAGGTTCTAGATCTCTTGCTGTGCTAGCCACACTGGCCCATGGGAACAGGAAACTTTTCCCATGGGATATGTGCATGTACAGCTTTCCTCAGCAGGTTTGTTTTACACTCTTAAAAACACAACCTGTGTTTTCTTCAGCTGGATTGGGACAACATTTACCTGGAGCAAGGTGGTGAGGAGAGAGAAGCCAAAGTTGTGAGTATAGTCCAAGCTTAGATGATCACCTTCAGAATAACTGATGAATTGAGACTGAGGAATATGGAAAGGTTTTGTTTTGGAGAGAACATTTCCAAATTATTGTTCTCAAGCAAAATTCCTTTTATCGCTGATACTAGTGGAGGATCATATGATGTGGTCTTCTCTACTGGCAGGAATAAAATAAGACTGTCAGACATTTACACAAAGGGCATTTCTTAGACCTGATGGGTCCAAAAAGTCCATATGTTCCTACACTTCAAATAACTGTCCAAGGTGTTTGGAAGTGTACCACAGGAAAATGTTTTGGTTCAAAACCAGCAATAGTCGTCCTGATCGTCCCTAAGCAGTAAGGTAATAAATGGGTGTATAGCATTTCTGCCTTCAGAAGACAGATGTATTGTTGTGTGCATAGACTCAGGGTTCAATTCATTTCCTCTGGCAGAGATCCAAGAAACAAAGCAAGAATAAGTGAAGCATGCTAATAAGAAAGTTTTGAGTCATAGAAAGAAAAAGAAATGGGTCTCCCATCCTGTCAAATATGCAGGCATTGGAGAGAAAAAAGTCCCTAGAGGCTGGAGAAGAGTATAGTAAGAATTTTTCAGTTTCGGGTTGTTTTTTATTTCTAGTTTCATTGGGTCCTTTAATAGAGAAAAAGATACAGCAATACAGAATGTATAGGGTTTATTAGCATTGCATACTAATGCTCAGGGAGTTTCTCATTTCAAGCTGGTACGCTTTCATGGAACTCCACTGCTCCATCTAGACTTACCAGTAGGATTGCTCCATCTTTAATGTATGCTGTTGCATAAAAGAGGAATAATCTCTTAACAGAAGATGATTTGGGCATGGTGTGGAAGAGAGAGCCTTACTCTGATTGGGTAGAGTAGATAACCGACCTGATGTACCCACAGTTCTCAAAGCAGCTCTTGAACTGTTCCATGGACAAGAAGAGGTGGCTGCTGTGTTTGATTAAACACTGCTTACTTAATAATCTTATAACTACAAATACCGCGTCACTACAAATTATGATGCTAGTGCAACATATTATTCTCATGAAGTAACATTGCAAAAAGAATTCATGCAAGATAAATTGTATTGCTGAAAGCTCAAAACAATTCTCCAGTGACACTGAATGCTTGTTCAAAATAATGTATTTTGTGTAAACATATTATTGGTAAATGAAACCAAATGAGAGATGAATTTTAGAGAATTGCAAAGCAGATTTCTTGTGTGTTCCTATTCCTCACGCATTTATTTCTACTTTTGACTGGTTTTTCAGTTTTAGAACATTCCATAATTTTGACAGCCCACTTTTCATTAATATAACCATAACAATTTGTAATAAATAGAAGTTTATATTTGCAGGCTTGCAGACTTCTACATCATACATAGGTAGAAGTTGACAGGAGTCAGAAGAGACAGAATGAAAGCTGAAAAATATCACAAGTCTTATTGCAGTGAAGTTTGAATTATAAAAATTAAATTCAAGGTCAGAAATCAAACTTTGCCCTTAATCTTTTTAGTTCCACAGTGCTGGTTCTTGCAAGCCAGTTAGCAGAACTGAGGTATCTCAGAATAGTGATGGAAGCCCCAGCACACTGGCACATTTAAAAACCAGACTGCACTAGAAGATGTCTTTTTAAGAAGCACAATTCATGGATAGCAGGTGAGTTGGTTAAGCTAATGGAGCTTTTGTCTTCCTCTCTCACTTTCATCTTTAATTCTGTGAATTCAAGATAAATGTCAACTGCATTGTGTAGGGTTTCATCCTCAAAAACGGCATTTGCCCTGACTATTAATCCATATTGTGTTATAATAGAGTGTAACCACTAAGTGAATCCACTTTTATCTTACAGTTCGTCTATGACAAAGACAGAACCCACTCATTTAAAAGTAGTGGGAGGCCTTTGACATATTTCTGGATACTTTATACATGAGACTATAATCAGAAATTTCACCAAGACAGTACTGACATTTATTTCTCACTAAAGGCAAAAGGAGGCACAAGTGTCTGGAGATAGGAATATTTCCTCTCCTCATTTTCATAAACATTTCAGGGCACCCTGCAAAGTGTGGAAGGTAAGTTATCCAGTCCTCTCGGGTTTATATGTATGTATGTATTTATTTATTTATTTATTTATTTATTCGGGGGGTCTTCAGGAAAAAAAAATTTAAAACTGGGATATTTTAGGGTTTGACATGACAATGCTGAGCAAATAAATAATTATACCTTTTGAAAAACAGGCTGAGTTTAAAGTTTCACAGAGGGCACTGTATTCACATTAAATTTCAGAACAACAAAATTATCGACCTAAATCTCAGCTTGTTAAAATCTCTTCATAAGTGCCCTCAGATGAATATGCAATAATGCAAATACCCATCTTAATGCGGGATAAACTGTCAAGTGGAGCTGCAACATACTGTAAAGGATGACAATGCAAAAAAAAGGCAACTCTTACATGTGTAAATTAGGATCAGAGGAATCTTAATTATCATAAAAACATTTTTTATTATTTATTTTCATTTTAAGAAATAGCACTGATTAGGTAAAACTTGAAAGCAAGCACAATATTTAACCAGCATTTAGAATTAACTGATAGATCCCAGAGCAAATTTCTGAGATGAGTGAATTCCAGAACAAAATTAGGTGAAGAACAGCCAGATGAAGACAACCTCCGTTATAGTAAGACCAGGAATATTTTTATTTGTGTTTTCTCTACTGTGGTAGAATGAACATTATCAGCTGGTTGTCCTTTCCTGTAGAACTACAGAAGAAAGAGAAATAGCAACTTAACTGTGACAAGGTTTATTATATGACACATAGAAGAAAATAAAATTGTAGAAGAAGAATGTGACTGTCTGCTCTGACTGAGTCATGTTAGAGGTGATATCCCTTCCCCAAAGAACAAGTCTCACTCTGCACTTACCTACAACATTACCCTGTTTATTGCAGATTAGATTGGAATATACCCCCTGATATGATCTAGTCCAACATCTCTTCCTTTTCCAAGGTGCCAAGAAAATTGACAGAGAAAATATTACAGATAAAATAATCACTGCATATAAAATAACAATAACAATAATAATAATAGTAGTAGACTATAATTATTATTCTTATTATATTACATTCACTGAAAATTCTACTCAAAATTGTAAGACGTATTTGATTTCTCTTGATTTTTTTGAATAAAATGTCCATTTTACTCAGCAGAAATTTGGTTTTGATTATGTTTTTACCTAGATGATATCAAGATAGTTTTGTTTAAATAATAAATTATATCTTTTTTTTATATTATGGAGATATCATATAATGTATCATTTCTGTTTGGAGATCATATGCTTAGTTTTTACCTTCTTTTATCAGTAGAAATGTGGATGAAATTTAATCTGAGATGCAACAAAATTCATTACCTTTAACTCTCTATATTCTCCCTCTTACCTTGAAACATGATCTTGGAAAGATTTTAGCTTCCTCATCCTGTTCCTCCCTCTGGACTACCCACCAGGATAGTGGTCCACTCATGAAAAAGTGTATGCACAGATGTGCAATGCAGAGCCCTTTGGCAGTGAGGTTTAAACACCTGATGCACCCGGTGGGAGCCACCAGCTCCCAGTTACTTGGGGGATCCCGAGTAACCTCTAAGAAGTCTTGTACAGTCCCAGGAGGCTTTTCCCCTGCATCCCATTACACGGCCCCTACTCTTCTCAGTCCCAAAGGTGACCTAGAGAGCTGTTTTTGATGACTTGCTACGACCTCCAGAACGGGGTCCTGTGACTGGCCTGGGGAAGGCCAATAGGCAGCAAGGGCAGCCTATTTTTTCAGAGCAGGCTATTTTACTTTGCATGTAATGAAAGATCAGGGTTTTATCATGTAATGGAACAATTTTCCCATTTTGCTGTGTGATATTGTCAGAATTAAAAAATAAATCATCCCACTGTGTGAGTCATTTGACCTTCTTAGTGCAGTGACTTCTTGAAAGATCAGGACCATCTCCCAAACAAATAACAGAATGACTCTCATGCAAATAAAATCTTACAAAATATTTTCTTTAAGTTCTGAGCTTTAGCTGAGACTACATTAGCAATCATGAAGTAAACAACTACTTAAATATTTACTCTGAAGGTGTTGCTGAATATCATAAGACTTTGGCAATTGTGCTATAAATATTTGGACTCTGAGTGCTGCTTGGAAGTTTCTGAGAAGGAAATTGTAAAAAATATTACCTTTTACAGAAAAAGCTATTTGAATTTCACTCCTCAGAATATATGCAATAAAGTCTTGTGATATTTTGATTTGTTGGTTTACAATGTTGGTGTCTTGCGGTAATGATGTATGATACTGTATTCCCTATGGTCTGCCCTATGCCAGACATGAATCCTGTGCCTTTCTGTGTCTTTAAGTCAGGTCCAAGAGAAAGGGAGAAAAAAAAAACCCAGAAGTTTTGTGTTTAAGGACACAGATAAACACCCCACTGCATTCCTGCGGCAGTGGAGCGGAAGGAAGAAAGCACCTTCCTGCTTTTCCCAGTTCTTGGTTCTTTTCCTCGGGAGAGAGAGAGACACAGAGTTAAACTCCTTTGCTTCCTCGGGACTTTGGTTTCTTCTTCTTCTCTTCTTGACTGTTCAGCCACACCAGAACATCAGTGGGAGCCCCTACACTGGCCCGGAGGGGCCCACGCCAAACCCCAGCTTCGGAGAGGAGAGAGCCACACCCACAAAGGACTCTGAAATCTACCCAGATTCTCTCCACAGCAAGAGGTTTTATTATTTAGCATTATTTTCCTTTTTTTCCTGTGCCTGCGTACACTCTGCTTGTTAGATAATAACTTTTTTTCACTTTCCTCTGAAGAGTTTCTTCCCGAACCTGTGGGGGAGAGGTAGCTGTAACCTGCCTTCTATCAGAGGACGTTCATTTCGGATGTTCCTCCGAATTTGTCTCAAACCAGGACAGCAAAATGTGCACAAACTGATAGAAAATACTTTGAGCAGAAACTTCTGAGGCCTGACTCCTTCCATAAAATATTTTAAAGTAGCTCTTTGTGAATGGGGCCACTTTTAGCTCTGAACTAATGGAAAAAGAATGATGTTGCCAACATGAAGATGATGTAAATGTTCTGCTATTAATACACTAAAACCCAAGTAAACTCACTTAACTCCATACAGCTAGCTAATTTGGGTGTTAAATAAGCATATTTGAGGAACAGATTTTTCCCTCAAGTAGTAATTTAGGAAAATTTTTGTCATACAGTCTTACTCAGGAAACTTCAGCTCATGACTGCAGCTTGAAGCACACCTATGACAACCTTAGTGTGATTGGTTGGCAATTATATTAGCAATGCTATCCAGGAGAGACGAACTGATTATTGATTTAGCTGATCTGGTTGACTTGATTTGCAGCAGTTGAATTTAGAATATTGTTTGAAATATTTCTAAATCTTGATTTACTCTATGGCTTTTACCAAGCCGCCTATAAACAGGACTTAGATTCGGTACAGTTAAACGAATAAAAGTCCAGGAAGATTCAGATCTCTTGCTTACAAAAAATTCTTCGAAATCGTGAATGGAAATTTATGAGGATGGAAAAAGATGGTCATGTTAGTGTGCAGTGGTTTAAAAAAACAGCTGAGAGTTAAACTCCAAATAAACAACTCTGCATTTGTCTGCCCTGCTCCAGTGAGAGAGGGACAGAAGCAGAGACTACAGGTTGAGGTAACAATCTGCTGAAAACAAACAGCAATGGAATGAGAAATCCACAGCAACAGGAGCAATATTAGTAACAAAAATATACAAAAGAGAATGGGCTTTACACACAGAAAGCGTTCACACCTCAACTCAGTTCCACATGGCCACCAAGACAAGGACAAGATGGTGGACGCTCTCCCCAGCTGGTGTTTCCTGTCCCTGAGCCTGAGCCAACAAAAGCAAGACAGAATTATCCACATTGTGTCGCCTGTTTTTCAGACTGCTGGGCTCAGCTGTGGTCAGCAGTACGCAGCTCAGCTCAGCTCCTCTCCACTCGGCTCAGGTTCGGCTCCACTCTGCTTGACTTGGGCTCAGCTGGGCTTGGCTTTCCTCCACCACTCAGTGCCCATGGCTGCTCACTGCACCAGTGCTGTGGCACATACGCACTTCCCTGGGCTCAGCTGTGTTTGGTACTTGCAGTTGTGTTCTTCCCAAGGGACAGGAAGGGATGGGCAGCAGCAGGAGAGGGACAAAATCCACAGTGTTGGTCCTGGCAACTTCCCCAAGAGAGAAACAGAATGGAATGGTGCTGCTTCCAGGGTGCACTCACTTTTTAATTCCCCTCAAAGCCATGTCCCCCCAGTGATGAAATGCTTGGTATAGAATAGCAACCTAGCCACACCCACAACGTCCCTAAGCTCCTCCCTCCTGAGCATCTGCAAGCAAAACTAGGACATAGTGTGATTTGGCTTTAATAGGTGTTGCAGACTTAAATAACTAGGTTTAACAAAGTCACAATTTGCAGGTGTCAAATCTTCTCTAAAGGAAAGGTAGATAAAGTTAATTTATCTTATGATGCTGGCTACTTCTAGTCAGAACATTTGAAAAGGATTAATTTTCAACAAATCCCTGTAGACATGTGTTTATTTCAACTCCTTTTAATAATAAACTTGTATTACTTATGTGGAATAATATTCAGAATGTACTCCTCAGACCTGATTTTCAATTCAGCTGGAATTGCAGTAAGCTGAAGAATGTAAGAAAATCATTATAACTTAACTCTGATCATGTCAAGAGCTGGTTTATAAGCACTAAAAAGTTCTACCTAATGCAAATGATAAAATTAAATATGAATATGGAGCATTTATACTATGAAGTCCCTAATTTCACAGGTTTATCAGAGTAAGTTATATTTTATCTACATAGGTTTCTTAGAGAGAAGTCAACTCCAAACAAAATACCAACAAAAAGGATGAAACACTGCCTAATACTCACATTTAAAATTCCTATGTAATTAGAATGCAAAAAAACCCCCGTGTGCTTTGTTTTTATTTTATTTTTTTGCCACCATGTCAGAGGTTACAAAAAGGTCATTAACCTTTTTCCATAGAGTTTAGACTACTTCAGTGCTCTTCTGATCTAAGAATCTTGAAACAAATGATCTTTTGTACTTGCATTCTAGCATTTGTTATGCTCATTTATTAAGGACTGTTCATTATAAGAGAAAAAGGAAAAAAATCAAGCCAGACGTTTCAATCTGGGGTCAACAAAAGTTAATCAACTGGACAGTTTACAAAAAACTGTATCAATTTCTACCATGTTGTCTAGCATGAGGCCTCCAAATTGGAGAAGTTAAAGCAATCTAAGGACACATAGGATAGTTTTGCAGTGCATGAGTCCAAATTTCATCATAAAGATTTAGCTTATTTCACACTGTATGGAAAATGGTTTTGATATATTTATGTCTTGCAGCTAAGCTTCTACATTTTAAATATTCATGTTTAAAATTTGATTTCAGCAAAACTATTTTTAGGTAATATTTTAGGGTAATTTGAATTTTAAATTTATGTTATTTTTACCACATTTTATGAAAGTGTAATAGGCTGGTCCATGTCATATGTAACACAACTGTGTTATCTTGGTCACTTAAAGAACTGTGCAAGAATGAGGACTGACATATCCATAGCTACTGATAAGATATTTACAGGTGGGACCCATCTCATAAGAATGAGTGTGAAGGAGCTTCTGATTAAATGTGAAGGGATTTTAGTTTTTTAAAAGCTACCATTTTATTTTATTTCTCACAGAAACTGTTATCACTGTTTTCTCTCCTCCCTACGAATAAGCATCTGCATTAGTCAGCTCTGCAGTCTCCTGTATTGACTCACTACCTTAAAGCTTCCCAAGGCAATTACTTGCCTATATATCACAACTGATACTTCCAAGAAGTTTGACATTTCATCTATATTAAAATCACTACAGTAAGTATGTCTCTGATGAAGATAAAAGTTTTCATCTTACCAATGCAACAATATCATACCATTTTGGCAAATCAGATACGTGCTGTTGTTAAAAGAGCTGTTTTCCATTGCACATCTTATTCTATGGATGAAGTCATGTATAAAGGGATGTGAGTGAATTACAGTAAGAGGACCTACATAATCTACAACCATCACCTCTTTAGAAATCTATTTTCTGATCCTTTCAGTCATAATATTTGTGTACAAAAAAAAGTCTGAGACACAAATATGAGTCAAAATCTGGGAATCATGGAGTCACAGAATGATTTGGGGTGGAAGGGACTTAAGAGATTATCTAGTTCCAACCCCCCTGCCATAGGCAGGGACACCTTCCACTAGACCAGGCTGCTTAAAGCCCTCTCCAACGTGGTCTTGAACACTTACAGAGATGGGGCATTGACACTGTCTCTGAGGAGCTGGTGCCAGTGCCTCACCAACCCCACAGTAAATAATTTCTGCCTAATATCTAATCTAAACCTACTCTTTCTCAGTTTGAAGCCATTATGTCTTGTCTGTCACTATACGTCCTTGTAATATATTCCTCTCCAAATGTCTCATGGACAACCTCTTTCAGGTACTAGAAAACTTCTATAAGGTCTCCCCAGAGCCTTCTTTTTCCAGGCTGAAAAGCCTGAACTCACTCAGCCTTTGTATGGGAGATGCTCCAGCTCTCTGACTATTTACATGGCTTCTCTGGACTCTCCCCAATAGGCCTTCTCATGCTGAGGACCCCAGAGCTGGATGCAGCACTCCAGCTGGGGTCACAGTAGACCTGAGTGGAAGGGGAGAATCACCTCCCTCAACTTGCTGCCCACATTTCTTTTGAGGTTTTCTGTGCTGCAAGTGCACATTTCCAGGAGATGGTGGATATTTCTTGTCCACCAGCATCCCCGGTCTTTCTCCCCACGGCTGCTCTCAATCCGTTCTCTGCACATCCCCATATGTTTTTTGGGGATATTCCTGACCCAGGTGCAGAACCTTGCACTTGGACTTGCTGAACTCCATGAGATTTGCATAAGACCACCTGTCAAAGTCCCTCTGAATGGCATCCCTTACCCCCAGTGTGTCAACTGCACCACATAGCTTAGTGTCACCATCAAACTTGTTGAGGATACACTCAGTCCCACGGTCCCTGTTGCTGAAAAACTTGTTAAACAGCATCAGACCCAACACTGACCCCTGAGGGATGCCGCTTTTCGCTGGTCTCCACCCAGACATCAAGCCATTGCTTCCTTTGAGTGTGACCATACAGCCCATTCCTTACCCACTGAGTGGTCCATCTGTCAAATCAACGTCTGCAGTTCACAGACAGGGATTTTGTGTGTCAAATACTTTGACTTGGAAATCTTTTTGAATCTGCCAAAAGCCAGCCTTAACCAGTGTTACACAAACAGTTTTTTCTAATTTCAGTGTCATTACCATACTTGGTTAACAGGAAACCCCTGGCCATAAATTGAAATAATTTGGACTTGAGCCAGGTGGTGTTTTGGTTGATTTGCTTCTGTTTGTAGAGGAGTGGTGATGGTGGTTTTGGTTTTAGGGTGTTTTTTTTTAATGTCAGAAGAACATCTGTTTACACAATTTTAGCTGTATAGCATCCCATCCATTCCCCAGCAGTGACATGAATTTCTAACAGGTAAATAAATTTATCTTGGGGAAACGAAGTGTTCTTTTGGAAGAACATAGGTAGCTATAAATGGTCAAGATTCAAATTGAGTCCACCAAATTTTTCAATTACAAGCATACCCTCTTGTCAACTGTGAATGACACCAGTACTTCCAACATTCTGATACCTATATATTCTGTTCTATGAAAATCATCGCTGTTTTATGGAATAAATAGAGTTTTGGGAGGAAATTACAGAAGGAAGAACTTATGATATCATCACACAGGGGTTTGTTTAGACTGGTAGGGCAGCTGTGAAATTCACAATGGAAGGGAAGAAGCTGGCATGGAAAAAATGTTGAGAATGTAGGAGTAAATGAAGACAGAAACAACAATTTTAGAATGAGCAGACACTTGTTCTGCAGAGGAGACAGGTCAGAAGAATTAGAAATGAAAAAAACATAATATAAAAGAGAGGAAGATTTTGACAACACAGTGTAGGACTGGTTACACAGTGAAGGGAAAATGGGCCAAGAAACTAGATTAGGGAGCATTACATGCTGGTGAGCAGAGGAGAAAAAATGAAACCTATTAGAAGGCAGATAAAGAAAAGGTTAAAAAGCAATAATTAATTTTTACCTATTTTTGTCTTCAGAGTGAAGGAAAAGAGCTGTAGATGTAACTCTGCTGCATTTCTGTAGTTCATAATATGAACACAATACTTTCAGATAACAGCAAGCTACCTGCTACCTACCAACAAGTGTTTTTTATCCATTTATCTTCATTAGGTAAATAAACCCGGGGAGAAGAAACAGACAGACTTGTAGAAAGAAAAAGTATCCTGGAGAAGGAAAACATTGAACTAAGTTTAACTCAACATACTTCTTTTTTTTTCAGTGTCTTCCAAGTAGAAAATTGAGGAGAATAATTTAAATTAAATTTTTCTTGCCTGAGCAAAATAAACTTGCATCAGCACTGTAGTTAATGCATAGAGTAGAATTATTTCATTTGGGTAAAGGACTCTCATCTAAGAAATACTGGGGTGAAAGCAATGGCTGAATTGCAGACACAAGAGTCACGAAATAAAAGGTCTGACAGATGATTCTGGTAGTCATCTGTGTAAGCAGATGTCTCCACTATATACAGCACACTTAAAGAACAGTCCTTAACTTTAGACAGTGGCTGTATTATGGAGTCTGCTAAGGCTGCTGAGACACCCATTGGGATAACAGCTACTTCAAATCTGGACACCTGTGCTGGAGCAGGCACTGCACTGCTTTTCGTGTGCCTACTGTTTTTGACTTTGTAGGCTCATGAACATAGGGAAGGAAAGGACAGATTTTTTTAGGTAGTCAGGTACCCAGATTCTGTTTAAATCCGTTCTTAACAACTTCTAAAGGTGATCTTCTCTGCAAACTAATACTAACTACCCTGTTGTTGCAGAGAATGATGGATTAAATGGTGTTATCAGGTGTCAAAATGACAATGGAGCTATGGCTCCCTTTCTTTGGCTATAATGAGCATGCACTACAGTGGGACAAGGTAGGAGAGCAGGAAATTGGAAGAGAGGAAATACAAGTAGGACTACTGTGAGTACAAGTTTCATGTCCAGATAATCTCTATGATCTGAGTGATAATTTGCAGCTGAATTTTTGTGTTACAGTCTAAGTTAAGATTATGTTTGCTCTAGCTTTATGACACAGATTTGTCCCCCTAGTTTCTGTGGCCTTTTAGAATATGACTGCCCTAGGGGATCACTGCGAGTTCTGGCACCAGCTATCTTTTTCCCTTTCTTTTTGTTGTTAATTACAGAAAGTCAGGCAACGAAATCTGAAAATTATCCTTTCTGTTATTTGACTGTGACACCTTTTCTTTTTTTTGTCAGCTTCATGTTTGCCTCTAGCTGTGACAAACTGAGATGCTGCTTCTGTTTTACTGCTGGCTTCCACTCCCTTTGATTCTGTCAAGTTTTTCAGCATATTTGTAGATTTTAAATTTTAGATTTTTCAAGGATTGTTATAACCAGAACCAACCCCTTAACTACATGAGAAATAGCTCTGCTTGTTTGTGACTCTATTCCTTTGAATTTCCATAGATAAAAATATTTTTGTTTTGTACACGTATGTTTCTTGGAAAGTAGATTGTGGATTTTAATCTTTATCCCATACAAAACTTGTATTTGGAAAATATAACAAGCAAACAAGAAAACAAACAGAATCACAGGTCACAAATTTTGTACCCAGATTAGAATTCAAGATTTCTGTTAGTATAAGGCTGTCAAAACTCTGGCTTTGATTTTAAATTATGCTTGGATCTGAAGTTACAAATCAGTTTCACTGAACTTTTTGACATCTGTCTTCCTCTTGAATGTAGTGTAAGGCTAAACAAAATTTTATTTTAATACACTTAAGGAATCCTTCATCTAAGGCAGCAAAAGGGTAAATGTAAGGAAATTCAAACAACCTAATCTTTCTCATATACTGTATGTTTTCACTTTACATTTAAGAGTCATGAAAGGCTTTTACAAAGGCTTGTGTTTATGAAAGTAATATGTTTACAGGATGTAGACACATACAAAAAGACTGTTTCTCACAATGTACTTGAGTAACTAATCAGTGGCAGTCACACACTGGTATTAAAAGTCAAATAAATATCTGTCAGTGAGAAAATAGAGTGCTAGTATCTTCATATTCCAAGACCACTAATATCTATATTGGCTGACATACTCTTAATACATTTAAGTGGCATATTGCAGTCTATCAAGTTGCCCAGCCCTACAGCTTATCATTTTGAGTTCATCACATTAATTTTTCAATTTTAATATTGCTTATAATACTTCTTTTAATTATTTGTAGAGAGATTTTTGCACACATATATGCACTAAGTTTTCAGAATTACTAATAACGACATTACATTACAGTACATTACAACTAATGTCTATTAGTTAGTTTAATTTGTCGAGGTTTCACATTAGCGCATTATGACTGTTTTATTTAGAAGTTAACATGCATAGAAAATGAACAATATTCCCTTCTATGACAGAAATTCCTCTTCTACTTATTTCGTAATGAGATAATTGGTTGATATAATTAATAAAAAATTGACATTTGTGTATATGTGAGCTTACTACATGACAAATGAAAAAGAGCTTGCTTTGGGATTTTACAATGCACTTATACCATTGAAACAGAACTAAACTGGTACCCAGAAGTGGAATCATAATACTTAAGAAATGAAATATGATTAATCATCCAGTTAATTCAAGCAGAGATAAATGGCAATTACTGCAGTTTAGGCTATATTTTCAAAGCCGGGAAGAGGTTTAGCCTCCAGGTTCCCAGTGATTTTAATGGGAGTTGCATAGCGCAATCCCTCTACATCGCTTTGAAGGATTGCCTCTCGGTCTAATGCGTTGCCATTAAAACTATCAAGAAAAACTCACGGGACATGAAAGCTGCTCCATCTTTTTGACACATTTCTCTATGGAGAAAGCAAGAACTGGCAGGGGAGAAAACCCACCACCTCCAACAAGAAAAACCCTTTTAATTCAAATGTTCTTGCTTTCCCAAAATGAAAGATTCATGCTTAATTTTACTGCATACTATGCAATTTTTTTAATGCCTGTCCCATTATTTGGGGTTATATTAATTGCAACTAGTTTGTGGATTTTCTGATGAGATTTTCTTAATATGGATGAGTCCCAGCTGTATTCAAAATGTGTGGTGAATCATGGGAAACTTCTTTACTGAGACAGAATGCCAGTTATATTAAAATCTTTCAGCAGATATTTCCATCAGGAACCACAGTTACAGATAGAAAACTGCCAAGACACCTTGCAGCTTTGAGATTTCAGTTCCTGGGACTTCAGCTTTGCTCCTAGCAAGCCTTAAATCACTTGCTCCCTCCTCAGGAACTTTTAGCTCCTGATATCTTGAGACGGTTTCTCCATAACCTGTCTGTTTTCAGAACCAGTGTTAAAAAACAGTGTAAACCTAAATTCTGAGGTTCCTCAAAGTTTCTCCCTGCCTGCAAATAATGATATTGCTATCAAAAAAAAGTCATGTGCACAGAATTATTCACACGTAATTTTCTGATTAAGTGAACTGTTTTTAGTTCCAAAATTAAAAGAAAAAAATCGCAATGTCAGATCCCAGTATGTTCTACTTAGGGTTTTGTGGTGCTCATGCTTTTAAACCATCTATGTGACAATAAAGATGTCAGCTAGTTTTGTGGAGCTGCCAGATGGAACGAGATAACAATGTGCAGAATAAATGACAACTGTATTAGAGAATGCACTGTAGTTATATATGGGGTTAAAGAAGAGTGTCCACATCCTGCGGTTCTGATAAATGTTGACAGCAGCTCGGATGGAGTAAAACTGGAAGGACAAGCAGGACTCTCCTGCCTCCTCGTGATAACACTGTTCATCAGAGATGGACTAAGCAGAACAGATTACACAGCAGTGTGATTTAAGGGTGACTCTCTGAAGGGAATCTTGTAATGCTTTATCTTCAAAGAATTCCCCATCCTACTATTTTCTTGCGAGATGTCAGTTTACCCCACAATTAAAATGCTTAATTCTTGCATGTGTCTGGGAAGTGGGAGGGTGTGAAATGATACAAGAAGCAAACAGAATTCAAGCACCTAAAATGTTAGAAATAATCTGGAAAAAACGTACCAGAATGACTAAAGCAAAATTCATTCCTCCCTCCCTAAGCTTGTTATTCCACTAAATAATGATAATAAGAACGACAACAATAAAAAAATCAAACTTGTAAAAGAAAACCAGTCACTGGATAACCTTAGGAGTTGCTGGCAGAGGCCTCATCAGCTACTATAAGTCATTTCCCAGAAGCCATTTAGCCTGAGAGGAGATCAGAGAGACCTGGCGTCTCAGCTGGCTACCTGAGAAGTTCTTCTGCTAGTAGCATTGATAAAGGTACTAAAGATAAGCATCTATCACATCTCACTCACTTCCAGCCAGTAAGGAAATGCCTGTGAAGATACTAGAAAAATACTGAGCAATAGTTCCATGCAGAACTGTAGTAAAAATTGAAAATAGTCATGAATTTGCCACTAAGATAGACAATTTGCAAAATTGCCAGTCTAATTTTGGTAAAGACTTAAAATACCTGCTTGTTTTGGGGTAATTAATTGGTTATCTGGAATAATATATCATTTTGTGGGAAGGATATACTTCAATATGCTTGAAGAATGTACATTATCTAAGCATGATCTCAGCCACTAAACAGTATAATGAGTACTTGTGTTACATGAACAGTTTCCACTCTCAGTACTGAAGAATAATTTGAATCAATAAGTGATTATTATGAATATGAAAGCCTTGAAGACTTTGCATAGTTTACAAGAACAATTCACTGTTTAGGAAGGTGTAATGTTGAGTACAGATGTAGCTGTAAGAAAAGTACTTCTGAAATATATTCATGAAGAGCTCAACTTACACTGCCAAACTCTGCCAAACTCTTTTGAACTCTTATTTTACCTTTTGGATGGTTCCCTAATTTCTCATCTTTTGTATGCTGAGTCTTAGATCTGTAGCTGTACATAAAATAATTTATATTTAAATAAATTTTACTAAACCAAATGTATGTCTTTGCAGTCATGTACATCTTTTCCTTTAGGTTAAGGTGTAGTTTGAGAACTGAAAACAGGGACATGGACAAGGCAGGGGTGTTTAATGCATTCTTTCCCTCTGTCTTCAACAGAGATGATGAACCAAAGGGGTCTAAGTACCCTGAGCTGGGGGACCATGACTGTGAGAGTGATCAACTCCCAGCAGACCCTGATATAATGTGGGATCTGCTGCTCCAACCGGTTGCCTACCAATCTATGGGGTCTCATGGCAACCATCCAAAAATCCCCAAAGAGGTGGCAGATGTCATTGCAAAATCTCTCTCGATGATTTTTGAGCAGTCTTGGGAATCCAGAGAGGTCCCAGCTCCCGGCTGACTGGAAGCTGGTGAACATTGTCCCGATTTCCAAGAAGGGCAAGAAGGATCCCAGAAACTACAGGCCTGTCAGTGTCACTTCAGTGCCTGGTAAGGTTATGCAGAAAATTATTTTCGGAGGTACTTGAAAAACACCTGAAAGACAACACAGTCACTGGTCACAGCCAGCATGGCTTCATGAGAGGGAAGTCCTGCTTTCTTTCCATGACAAGGTAACCCTTTGATCAAGGGTACCCAGTGGATGTAATATTTTTGGACTTCAATAAAGCTTTTAGTACTGTCTTCCACAGTATCCTTTTGGAAAAAATGTCCAGCACACAGTTGGATAAACACATCATGGGATGGGATGGCTCACAGGTCGGGCATGAAGGGTTACAGTGAATGGGGTGGCATCAGACTGGGGACCTGTCACCAGTGGGGTTCTGCACGTCTCCATCCTCGGCCCTGTGCTCTTCAACATCTTCATAAATGACTTGAACTCAGAAGTGGAAGGGATACTAAGCAAGTTTGCAAGCAATACAAAACTGGTAGGAGCTGCTGACTCCCTCAAAGGCAGAGTGACCCTGCAGAGAGACCTTGGCAAATTGGAGGACTGGGCAATCACCAACCATGTGAATTTCAACAAGGGAAAGTGCCAGATTCTGCACTGGGGATGGGCAATCCTGGGTGTAAAAACAGACTGGGGAACAAGAGGCCAGAGAGCACTATCTTCTGGGGAGTGACCACAGAATTAAATGCAATGGCGTTCATTTGGCAGAGGAAAAGAACAGTAAAGCAGAGTAAAGAAAATGAAAAATAAAGTTCTGTTTGAAACTTTTGGAAACATGCTAAAATTTTAGGTTTTGATCTTTGACCTGCAAACTCATGTCCCATGAGAATGGATTTGGACTTCACATAGTGTGTTGACCCTTATAGGACCAATGAGGTCAGAGACAGAGATAAACCAAAAGTACATTTCTGACCAAAAGTACATAAGTGAATTTTCTTGAACATCAGAAAATTTTAAAAATTTACAACTTAAAATTTCAGTCTCATTTTCAATTGAATTTGGTGATACACCTCTGACTGGTGACTTTATTAACTCAAAATATGAAAAATAACATAGGATTTACAAGTAGAGTGTAAACTCATATCTTCTTTTACTCAGACTCTTGGAAATGTTGAAAGCAAAACACATCTGTCATGAAGAGAAATGAGGCTGAATAACTTTATGAGATTAACTCCATCAAGGTCATCTAAGCTGAGTGATCCACAGGCCAGTTGACAAATTGCTGATAAATTAAGATGGGGTGCATCAGGGCAAAGACATGAGGTTATGTCTTTTCTAAGTGTCTACTACTGGTCATTATCAGAGCCAGGATACTGTACCAGAGGAATATTTCATACGATTCCATAGAGTAGCTTTCCTGTAAAAAGTGTACAGAAGTAAAATGCATGGAGATTTGTTACTAATAATAAAGAGTATAATTATTAAAACCTCCATGAGAAAAGGACCAGACCTAAACTTCACCTGCTAAGATCTGCTGTACTCTCCTCTGAGATTTTCAGAGCCATATTTTAAAGAAACTGTAACGGGAATACCAGATATAAAAGATTTCCCTGAATCTACATGTCTCTGTATAATAAATACATTTGTACATTTGTAGCTGTCACCTTAGAGTCTCTGACCTAGAGAGAGTATGCCCTGAGAAAATGTAACAATTGTCTTTTTTGCACAGCATATTTGTTACTTTCTTTTTGATCTGAAATTCAACCAAATGAATCACTAAGTAGAAAAGACAGAGCAATGGAGCTGATGAACTGAAATGTGACTAAGGCACAAACATGTTTTTAATCACTTGATTTGTATTTCTCTAATGTCTATCTCTATGGGTGATTGTGTGACAAGTTTCCCCTGCACTCTTTTATTTTGAATCAGGTATTTGGTGTAATCCTACCAATGCATTGAGCCATTATATCACAAGCAACAGGTTTGATCATCTCACCCTACACTCCCATCCTACCCAAATTTCAATTTTTCGTCGTGGGACTGGAAATTACTAGACATTTCTCTCCACCAAGAATTCTCGATACTGCTATTTTTTGATTTCTTTTTCAAAAGCACTTTGTGCAAACTATAAGCAACTGAACAGACATTAAAAAAATAGAAATTTAGAAGGCTAATGACTCTCTCAGTGTCTTCCTCTTGGCAAGGAGTAACGGGGAGTTGAAAACTTTAACTCATGTACTAAAGGTAATGAAGGTGACCTCCACTGATTTCCAGCTTATCCCTGCTGTCATTTGATAAAGTTTGTATCAATACAGCAAATATGGTGGAGTTAATGACACCACTGCTCCCCTTGGTTGAGTTTGCTGTAGAGAGCAGCTATTACCACCAGCTTTGGGAAAAGCAGCAGAAACGAGTGAAGGCAACTGGCAAGTAATTGTTCAAATGGCACTCTGATGAAGGTTGTGTACAACTCCTGTGCAGAGCTCACAGCTGCACAAATTAGAGTTCCTTCCTTCCTTCCTTCCTTCCTTCCTTCCTTCCTTCCTNCATTTTAAGACTCCGGTTTTGGTACATCCTGTGTATTTGCTCCTCACTTCACTTCAACTGTTTCCTTTTCTTGGCTTGACTGATTGTCTTAAAAAATGTGTGAACCAAACTGGGTGAACCAAAAAATCATTGAGTATTTCATGTCTTCCCTATGCCAACTTGCCCAAGCTTATTACTGTCCTTTCTTTTTAAAACCTGACACCTTACTTGTGTGTTTTGCCCCAAGTTCTTGGAGAGATGGTGCACTGTGCCTTTTTAAAAATACGGAATGCACATGCTCGAGCCCTCTTTTGTTTCTCTCCAGCCTCGGAGGAGGCTGCCTGGTTCAGGTCTCAGAGTAGCAACCCATGAAGCTGCATTTCAGAACCCGTTACTGTTCCAGAGGCAATTTTGCAATACCTTTCCACAAGCCAACATGCCAAGCTGAGACTAGGGGGGACCAGGGCCACTACTCTTCAGTGGTCAGCAGAACTGTTTATTTTCACACATTAGGGCAGCAACCCAAAACCACAGCACCAACCAGCTGAGTCTAGCAGGCAGCAGGAGGAGGCAGCAAGTGTCAGCACTGACCTCATACACACACACCGACACATGGGACCACCCGACCTGGTGCCGCACCTTCTCCGTGCTCAGCGAGACTGTTTCTTCCCCCTGCAACACAGCAGTGACTTGGAACTGCAGCACCGGCACCAGCTGGGTCCAGCCAGGGAGCAGGGAAATCAGGGAAAATGACATGTGGGTCCAGAGCTGCCCCACACAACGCCAGCATCCCCCATCTGCCACTGGACTGCTTCGTAAGCTCCTGCCTTCCCAGTTTTTTGTTCTAGGGGGAAGGATCAGCCAAGCAGGGCTTATCTGCTATATTGTGTTTGTTTTCGGGTCCACACAGTCTGCTATGGCAGCTGCCATCTTGGGAGGAGGGGCTTCTCTGCCATCTTGTTTTCTTTGTTCCCAGGGAGTCCATGGGATTCAGCACCTTTGTGTCTACTGGTTATTACCATTATCTTGGTTGTTGCTGGTTTGTTTTTTCGTAAACTGTTATTTTTTCACTTAAAATCGTCTTGCATTCATCTCTCTTTATCGATGAAAGTTAAAAGTAAAGACGAGTCTCTGCCCTGTATAATTGTCTTAAACTAAGACAAAATGCTAGCATTGAAATCAATGACACTTCACTTAGACCCATTCTTTCCATGTTCTGCTTTGTGTAACCAATTTTCCTTTATAAATTCCCACAGAGCAGGGGAAGACATTTATAGTTACTGTGGTAAAAGCATGCAGCTTTATTGTGAATTCTTGTCATAACCTAGGAAGCATTTGAAAATAGTAGAAATATCAAAATGCTTGAATAACTGAAGACTGAAAAGGTTGTAGGGTCTCAATTTGTCACAGAGAGTAAAATCCTTGAGCTGTATTTTTATTTTACATTTTGCTGCAAGGAACCATAACAAAACCTTTACAACACCGGCCCTGCTCATACTTACTCTTTTGTATAAGGCTGCAAGACAAACATTTCTGGTGGGGCTGCTTCCGCTTTACTAACTTATCAACCCTTTGCGTCATGAAAGATAGCAGTTGTGGATCAGGACCTAATAAAATTTGGGATATGTCAAACAAACACATGAAATTTGTATGCCATATGATATCATATGATAAGATTTCATGCTATCATGCATGAAATCTTATCATGCTATCATATGATAAGATTTTAGGTCTGCTGCCCATTTCATTTCAGACACTTTAAGTTTTATGCATCCCTATGTAGCTCCTATGTTCAAAATTCAGTTGTTCTGTCTCAGGAACTTTGCTTGATTAAATAAATTAGGTTAGTGATCCAGCTCCTACATCGTGTTAAAACTCAGGTTGCCAGCAATTATTCCTTCTGACAAAGAAAAATTTATTTATTGATGTCTGCATGTAACACCATTCAAATAAATCTGTTTTTAAGTGAAGTGTCTGATTTACTGCCTGAGACTATCTGAAAAACATGACCGTTCAATCCAATCTCAGATTTACACCTCAGTTCAAAATACTCTCAAGTGGGTCGTGCTGCTTCTAGCCCTGACTGATAATGAACTGATCTGTGATTTGACATTAAACTCAATTATTGGAAAAGGAAAAAAAATGGCATCTTTCAAATACATTAGCAAAATTGTCACTAGATTTTATCTTCTGTTACATCAAAGAGACTTCAGGATTGCTTTTCTCAGGTTTTATTGTTAAAACATTTTAATTAAAAAAGTTCTCCAATTTTCTGAATTGTTGATGGGAACCAGGCGCAAAAGCTTGGATTTGCATATGAAAGCAAAACCCCTATGATATCTAGCTGTCAGCATTTTTTCAAATGGGATATAAACCTGTCAAAGACTCTTTAATGTTATAGCACATGCTAGAATCTTACTTCAGACTAAACTGCATAAAAAGTAAACATTGTTTACTCTGCCCTAGTTGCCTTCCAAGAACTTAAGATAAAACTTTTTCAGCCTAGGTTTTTTCCACTTGAACATAGTGACACTTAAAATGTTCAAGGTAAGCAATATAAATGCAATTGATGTGTTTCACCATATTTTAGTGTGGGGGTTTTTGCTTTCATTTTTCACAAAAGCACACATTGTTATAATGAATTTTTATGTTTCTTCCCTCTAGATACATGCCTCATCCACGTAGGCACATTTAACCCTGTTCATCCAGGCATGCATAACGTGGTTTAGTATATATATATTGTTGTATACATATTTCAGGACAGATTCTCACTGATCTGAGCAAGTGACTTCCCTGCTCATCACACTGACTTACATGGAAGTATGGAAACTCATGTTGGTTTCATAACTGTTCATCAGGGCTCATCTGCACTGTATACCTATAAAGGTTGTTGCTTGTTGGACTACACATTAATCACCCTCCCCTTCTTCGCATAAAATTTAAGTATGCCTTTTGTTCATTATATCATAGGCAGAAGAATGTTGCTGAGAGGAATGTTGGAGTTTGGTGTTTTTTCCCCTAATGCAAACTTTTGCTAATACCAGCTTATATTCATACGGACAGCAGTCCTGCATTTGAGTTTCTTCTCCAATATTGTAATTGAATGAAGGTGTGCATGTTTTCTTCTAGAGCTGATGGCTGCTTATGTGTACAATCAATTGCCCCTCCTTCCTCCTGTGTGTTTTTGCCCTCTCCCTCTAATTGCTTCTGACATTTGCTGAGTGTTGCACACCACAACCCTTTGCCGTTCCTGCTCTACCTGAACACCAAATCAGAGGAGCGGGCCAGATGTCTTTTCCATTCTTTTCCTTCTTGCCTGAAGGAAGAAACATGAAGTGGACAACTCTCCATTACTAACGTGCTAAATATATCGATAATGATAATTAAATAAGTAAATAAAAACATAATTCAAGCATTAATGTTGTCAGTTTCAAGTGGGTCTGAAAGTGCTTGTTTAACAGGCATTTTCGTTAGGTTGTGGGTTCTCTCTGAGGACCAACAACTTTACCTTTTCTGAAACCATTTAGGGATCAAGAGGCTCTAGGACCCTAAAAACCATATCAACCAACCGAATAATTTTTATTTAATTATTCTGAGGTCAGAACTTTCACTTGCCTTCCCACTATATTAATTTCTTTTGGTTTTTTTTTTCCCTTGGATATTTTTGAGGTCAGCAGTGTGTTGACTATTTTTAGTTAACTGCTAACAGATGTACTCTATTGAGTACATCTTACTTCCCGTCCTGAAATTTAAAAACCCAAACCAGCTTTAACACTTCTAAATATAATACCCATTTTATAGCTGCTAATCTGCTGAGTTTCACAACAGGGTAGTTTTTTCATTAATTCTTTGCCTTAAGCCATTCTTCATCTATAATTCTGTTTCACTTAACAGTGTTTAAAAGAGTACCTCAGCATTGGCATGGATTTTACACAAACTGAGTCTCATCTATTTCAAGTACAGATTACTTTTTAATGTTGATTAGGTTTTTTCTACTACTAATTGTTTATTTTTTGGCCTCTAAAATTCACTAACTCTGATTCTCCACCTATTTACCCTTCAACATGGATAATTCATTTTTCTACATAAAAACAACCAACCAACCAAACAAAAACAACAAAAATTTAATGGGAACTATGCAGATAAGAATATCATAAGTCTATTATAACAGATGAAATTCCAGAACAAGAAAATACACCTATTTTCTTTTATTTGAAGAATATTTTCTTTTCTCATATTGATAAGGACAGTAGAACAGAACAGCATTTTACTCTGAAAAGGACAGGTGGAACAGAACATCACAGCCTTGGATAAGTAAAGGATGTAACTTAGGCAAACACGAGTCATGAAAATGGCAAGCAGGATGCCAGCTCAGCTCTGCTAGGCTGACAAAGAAGAAGTTATGCAAAACATTGATAGTACACTTACTCAAAAGTGGGGGTCGAGGAACAGCCACCCAAAAAAGGCACCAGGTGTTAAAGACCACTGAAAAGGACCCCAAAGAACCATGTAAGGACTTCCAGTAGGGGTACAACCATGTAAAATAAAGTAATGCATACACATCAAGTAATCAGGGATAGCTGATGAATATGTAATCAGTGCATATTACAAAAACTCTCTTTACCTGATGCTTGGGTCTCTCAATTAGAGGAAGCATGCTCCAAGTGATCAGTGTGCTGCAATAAAGAATGCCTGATTTTTAATACTCAAAACTACATTAGAAACTTTCTATCTGGGCGACTTCTGAATCAATATATTCTACATATGAGAATTACTATCTCAGGGAATCTGAGGCAAAACCACACCAGAATATTAAAAGTACATTTACTGTAGTGCCTGTAACAGAGACCCCGATGTAGTTTTTGAGGTACTACACTAATGTGCACCTCAACTGTCTTGGTTTAAGACGATTTGAGACATCCCAGAATAAGTTACCTCTGCCATAGTTTAACCATCCCTTTCCACCAATAAGGAGAAAAAAATACAAGTAGATATAAATGAAAAAATAGCAGTTTATTAAAAACAAAAGAGCAAGAGGCAAAAGATAACAGTAAGAGTCACTAGCTACCAAGTTGCTGAAATCTGATCCTTGGGAACAAGGAGAAACTCAAAATGGCAGAGTAATGCCTCCCCTGGATAGTGTCTCCCATTGCCAACTGCTGTAGGTAGACAAAGGGAAAATGGCTTCATCCCCCTGCCCCTTTCTATCCCCCAATCTCTCCAGCAGTGGCAGCAAATCTGTTGGCAAATGCAGGTCCCCACTCTGGCAGCTGGTACTCAGTTGGGGGCTACAACTTGTGGAGGGACTTTGCCTTCCTCTCAGCAGGAGATGGCAAGGGAGGAAGCTGGGGCAACTGGTACTTGGTGCCTTCTTGCCTTGGCCAGGCACTGCCAGTGAGCTGCGGCAACTCAGACTGGAGCAGGGCCACTCTGCTGCTCTCACCAGCGGCTACGGCTACGGCTGCAGACACTCACTCCTGGAATTCGCCCAGAGTCAGTCCAGGGCAGTGAAACCACCCTCTCAATAAAAATCACTCTTGGAGAAACACCCTTGGAAAAAAGAAACAATCTTGTTGGTCATCTCTCCACAGATTTGCAATACAAATTTGGCCTTTTATGAATATAATCAAAATTTGACTTGAGATGTCCCCTGTGAGAGCAGAGGGAGGTTTTCTCCCGTTTTTTACAAACACGCTAATTAACTAGCAGTGCTAAGCTTAGATCGGCACCCTCGTCTTTCGAAACTCTTAAGCCAAACCACTTCACTAGTGACTCTCCTTAAAATGAATCAGCTGTAAGAACACTTATGTCCTTCTGTCTAGATTACGTTTATCTGCACAACTGAAATATTTCTGCATGATCTCCTACTAGGACTTACAGCTAAATTTCACAGTTCTGTGTTGTGTTTTGTGCTTCTTCCCTGCTTATACAGTTAAGTTAAAACCAAAGCTATGAATCAAATTAATCAAGTCTTCCAATTGTCAGTTATTCTGTGTGAATGGAGAGTGGTTGATGTTTAGATGCATGTCATTTTTATATATGTTTACCTTTATGTTACCTGCATAATATAAGGTATCAGTGTTCTGATAATCTTGTTTTCTTATCTTTACAACAAAAAAATCTGTAATGATGCAAAACTGTTTTGAATTATCATTTCATATGAGGAACATCCACCTTTCATGAGATGTTTGCACAGGTTTTTTTTCTGATATCAGCTACAGATATCAAGCAGAGAAAAAAGACCAGCAACCCCCCCCCTTTCCCAAACTATGACTAACAGAGTCCTAAATAACCTGGAAGAAAATTCAGCAGAGCTTACACAATTCTTGGTGTGAGGTATTCTTTCAGACAAGAATGGTAGTTGTACCTGAGCCTTCGGGACAAGCAAATTATAGTGAAATGACCAGTAGCAACACAATGACTGCAGGAGTCACTTTATCAGTATTTAAGGAAATGACATTTAGCTTGTAAAATTTTGCCTGTTTTCCCAAAGTTACTCAGTCTATCAGATACCCCATTGCTTGACTGTGGCTAACAACAGCTCATATGCTATTGTTGATATAAACTAGTTAAAAAAAAGTGAAGCTTTCCTGTTCCTTATTCAACGTCTTCATTAATGACACAGAAAAAGATATTAAGTGCACCTCAGCAAGTTTACAATGACACCAAGCTGAGTGGTGCAGTTGACACACCTGAAAGATGAGACGGCATCCAGAGGGATCCAGACAAGATCGAAGAGTGGACCCGGGAAATCGCATGAGATTTAACAAGACCAAGTGCTGCACCTTGGTCAGGGCAACCCTTGCTATCAACACAGGCTGGTGGATGAACAGATCGAGAGCAGCCCTTTGGAGAAGGACTTTGGGGTGCTGGTGGATGAGAGGCTGGACAAGAGTTGGCTGCCTTTGCAGCCCAAAAAAACAATAATGTCCTGGCCTGCATCCAAAGCAGCATGGCCAGCAGGGCAGGAGAAGAGGTTCTGCTCCTCTACTCCACTCTGGTGAGACTCCATCTGAATGTTATGTCTAACTATGGGGTCCCCAGTAGACAAAGGACATTAACCTGTTGGAGCAAGTCCAGAGGGAGGACACCAAGATGATTAAAGGAATGGAGCACATCTTGTCTGAGGAAAAGCCAAGAGAATTGGGACTGTGAAGCCTGGAGAAGAGAAGGCGTTAGGGTGATCTGATTGCAGCCTTTCCGTACCTTAAGGGAGCTTGCAAAAAAGATGGAGCGAGTCTATTTACAAGGGCATGTGGTGATAGGACATGGGGAAATGGTTTTACACTGAGAGTGGGTCTAGATTAGGTATTAAGAAGATGTTTTTACTGTGAGGGTCATGAGGCACTGGAACAGGTAACCCAGAGAACTTGTGGATGCCCCACCCTGGAAGCATTCAAGGACAGGTTGGGTGGGACTTCGCATAATCTGGGAAGGTGTCCCTGCGCATGGCAAGGGGGTTGGGACTATATGATCTGCAAGGTCTCTTCTAACCCAGACCATTCTATGACCCTGTGGTTGTCAGGATGTTTACTGTTTTCCAAATATGCCCACAAAATCCTCTAGCCCCTAGGTCATTCAGTTTCAGAGTCCAGTGGAATTTAATTCATGTTCTTCTGTTTTGCCGTGTCATTAGCAGATGAGGAATATATAAAGACACATCTCTAGATCAATACACTGTGGCCTCACAGTTCAGGGACTCGGGGCCCTAAAGCATTTGTCTACAGAACACTAATTATTTCTTTGTCATCAGTCTTCTTTCACCAAATAAGCACTGATTAGATGTGTTTTCCCATGACAAATTTTTATACTGAACATCTGCTACTGCACAACATATGCTTGTCCTTAAGAAGCTCCAATTAATTATAATCAACAGCTAAAATGAGTAAGGTGGAAAAGCCATTTCCATATCTGTGTCTGGCAGGTAGTCATCCAAACTGAGTAACAAGCGCTGTCTTCCAAAAAACAGTGTCACCAGTACTAAAATTGTTATCCTTGTAATGCAAGTATTCATCATAAAATAATCTCCCTAATAATAGATGAACAAGTAAGTAATTGTAAAAGTTGACTCCTCCTCAAAGCCTGATAGAGGTGTAGCTGATGTGAGTGGAAGGAGCCATAGGCTTTTAGGGAATCTGGGCCTAGCTCTGAGAGGACTCAGATCTTGATTCTCTACTGTAACGGACTGTAGTAGCTGAAAATAAAATGGTTACTTGGAAATATTCAGAAATGTGAAGGCAAAGTAAAAAGGAGGAAGAGACTGGTGATGAAAACAACGTCAGAACTTACTTCATTAGTCCATCAAGGAAATAAAGGATGATTTAACAGAGAAACATAAAGTACTTGGAGTGCAGAGTAAGAATCTTCAACAATTCCCCAAGAATATGCTGAGTTGGAAGGGACCCACGAGGATCATTGAGTCCAGCTCTTAAGTGAATAGCCTGTACAGGGATCAAACCCACTACCTAGGTGTTATTAGCACTATGCTGTAACCAGCTTAGGTGCCTGCTGGTGGCTAATCTGGAATCTCTTCTGTACCCTGCCCTTTAATTACACACTGGAATGAAGCAAAAGTAGAAAGTATTGCAATTTTGAAACCTGATTTTGGTGAAAGAAGTAGTAACTGCACAAAAATGTGAAGAAAAAAGATTGAGAACTTTTCCCAGTAAAATATATTTTACTATGAGCATGTTTGATCTCTGTGGAACAATAACATTTATCTCTTTGGAGGAATTTTGGTGGGCCAACTGGATGGTCATTTTTCAAGGCATTATCTTGTTTCCCTTATTATACTTGCAACAGTATTCAAAAGCCAGGAAAAAAAAAAAGCTTGTATAGTGTGATATTGTTTTTAATTGTTAGCCCATGGCACTTGCTGAAAGGAGAGGAATGCTACATGGATATCTCACACTATGTCCAAATATGCATTGCAACCATGTTTGATAGGTATGAAAGAAGCTTAGTAAATTTTACACATTATTTATTATTCAGGTTTCCATACAACTCCTGGCGTTTAGAGTCCATAATTGATTATTAAAATATGTGCTGTAATCAAAGTCTATGGCTGATTCAAAGGAGAATTTAAGATCAAGTAATTAAAACATATTCTTTGCAGATATTATAGAAAATACAGAAAGGGAATAGCACGTTAGTCCAGACTGCTGTCAGTACAAAATTATTCCTTACATAATATTTTCCAACACTTTTTGTAATGAAACTGTTAGTATTCTCAGAGATGGAGCTTTTCTCCACCATTTCTCAAGGGAGATTATTTCATAACCAAATAGTGCTTAATGTCTAGTTTGCTTTCTTATTCTGTTAAATTTTCAGAACACATATTTGCACATCTTTATTGATTTATTTAGCAGAACATAGCAACAGTAGCGTTTCAATATGCATTTTAAGGAAAAATATCATAAATGTAGTCTGTCTTCTACACTTAAAAACAGCATGTGAATTACTCAGCTTACTGCACTGAAGAATCTCTGCTCTGCCTCTGTTCATACTCAAAAAGTTCTAAATGAAAGCAAGGAAAAGGAAGCAACTTTTTGAAGTTGTTTTGCTTTTACCTTTGTCATCTTCAAAATTTCATACTTGTTTTCAATTATTTAAGTTGTTGCAGAATTTGTCTCTTAGCTTGTGGCAAAGCTATCTGATTTTTAAGAAATAAAGGGAATGAATGTTATATCAGTTTCAATAAATCGAAAATATTCAATTAATATTCCTAGTATTCGTTTTCAGATATTATTTTTATTGTTAGTTTCAAATGTCTAATATTGCAATTACCACTGATGTTGGTGACAATAAAAATACAAGGTAAAGAGGGAGTATTAAACATGATTTCTCAGTTTTGGGCTTGGGCTTTTTTTTGGAGTAAATAGCTGTTACTGTTCGTATTTTCAACCAGATGATCTGTATTTTTTTGAGGAACCTTAGCAAGGGTCACAGCAGAGGAAGTGGGAGACTTTATTTTATTCCATAAGACCTCTGATTTTCCTATTGAGAGAATATAAAGTAGATAACAAGACACAACATCTCCAAATTACAACCACACTTCTCTTCAGCAGGAGAACATAGAATCGGTAAGATCCACTGCAAAAGAAAAATATTTCTGTGTATTTTAAATTATTCTTTGCAGGTCTTATTTTCAGCTGTCATGTTTGTCTGCAAAATGAGGCTCTTCTTTTAGCAGCTGAAAGATCACAGTTAAGCCTATGAACTTCTGACAACATGTGAGACATTTAAGGAATTTGCCATTAAATCTTACCCTTAAACCACTATGTCATAACTTCTGCATTCACTTACACTATTCCTGGACTTACTTGCTGCTCAGTACTACAAAGAAAATTCAGTGCAAATACTGAAACTCTTGTGTTTTCCTTGTCTCTTCCTTACTTTGGCATGAAAATACTCACTGAATATTAAGAGAAAAGTAAAATAACCACAAGTATGGGAAACCTTGTCTATGTGTGGTGTTCTCTCTTCAGAGGGAGGCATACACATAATCTAATTTCTATGGGTTTCTAATACTTATCATGGAAAATAGTAACTATATTCTCACCAATAAACTTTGTTTAACACAGGAAATTACATTCAAACAGTCCTCTTCTGCTCTTGGGAATAGTGGTCAAGATGAATAGTAACAAGGACCTTTCATGTTTGTCAGTTCTAAGCTGAAAATTTCTCCACAGCAAATGAGTGAGTTGATGCACAGAACACTGATGGGCTCCTATTGCAAAGAAGTAATCCAGGCAAAAAGAAAATTTTTAAAAATCTCAAAAAGTAATCCATCAGTCAGAATGGTTTGAAGCCATGATCCTGGCTCTGCCAGCCAGTGTGCTGTATTGATTTTCTTACTTAATTTCACAATTTATAACACCCTTGCTATCAAATACACAAACTCAATACACAAAATAATTATCAATACACAAATATAATTTACCAAGAATAGCTATGTGAAATGAGGACACTTACTGTCTCTTTTGTAGGTTAGTTTTCCTTTTTTATACTGTATTTGTGTCTTGTCCTGTATAGATTATTGGGTAGTCTACCCTTTCTTTGCAGAATCCATAAGTGTGGCCGTTACTAGAGCTGAAAAAGTATGTCTGCATTAACATAACTTAATTATAGAGCAGCAGTGTACTGCCAGCAAGTACTGCAATAAGTCTACATTCTTTGTGCTCCTGGATAGCGTATCAAGATGAACATGTAGCTAGCTAAGTCAAAGCATTGAAGTCTGAAGGATAAATGCAGATGGAGAAAATACCAAAGTATTTAGAAACCCACAGCTTTCAGCGAGATAGAATCAAACATGGTCTAGGTACAGCAAGATGGGATGGCATTTGGGTGGAAAATTAAGAAAGATCAGACTGTGTCCAAGTGAAGTGATAACAACCAAACAAGAGGAAAGACTGAAAGACATGCAGTAGGATCTTTGGGTAAAATGCCAGCAGGACAAATCAAAAACTGTTGGTGGAATTGCCTTCATCAGGTAAAGCAAGTCCCTACTTAGCTTGAGTATTAGCTCAGTAGGTTTATCAAGCTCCTGCTTCCCCAAGAAACTTTTGTGGATAGGTTACCAGGTCGTAAATGGGTCCAAACCTTTAAGGGTGAACCTGTGCACAATATAGTCCTTGTTTCCCTCTGCTACATACTGGTACAGTAGGTTTACTACTGTTCCTGAGGTCACACTGGAGTTGTTTGTATGGAAGATGTTTCAGAGAACCTTCCTGAACATGTCAGCATTCGCTTTTAGGAACTAAAAGAGATTAGGGCTCTAGAAAAGCAAATGTGAACAATTTCCACTATAATTTATAGAGGAACTTGTTTCCAAGATCAGTTGGTACAAGAGTTCAGAACTAAGTTAAATGAAACTGTGGAATATCCCCATGGAGTAGTCTATAGATACCTTTGCAAGATGCTTTTCCTTTTTTTTTTTCCTTTTTTTTTCATTCCTCCTAACCCTGGAGCTGCCATATCTGCCAGTTGCCTCCTTTTGACAGCTCGTCACTCCTGAAAAATGTTTTCAAACGCTTTGGATAATTTCCAGTTCATTCTTGCAGGAAATGAGGATTTGCTTCCTCACTTGGGATACCTGCTGCTAGGTTTATTCACTAATAAGCATGATAAATGTTTTAGCCTTTGATCAGTGTTAAATTAACAAGTAAGCTCCATAGAAAAAAAGGTCTTTGAGGCTCAGAGGCTCAAGACAGTGAATGTGTTGGAAATATGATTGATTGTCTTGCTGTGAGAAATTTCCATAAAAAAAACTTTTATCATGCTGTTATGTTCTGAACAATTAACTGAAAAGTGAAAGATATCTAGCCTCCAAAGAAGACAAGAGGAAGGAAGAAACAGAATATACTTCACATGATTTTATTTCAGTCTACATAGGCCGATTTTCCTGGAATGTTTTTTAGGTTTTTCTTTTATTATTATTATTATTTTTCATCTGTCTTACCTGAAGGATTATTTTGCTACATTGGCAAATTATTTTTATTTATCTTCTTTCTTTTTTTCCATTTTACTGGGTCCAGCAGGGATGAAGTTAATTTTCCTTATAATATTCCATGTGGTGTTGTACTTTAGATTTGTGACCAAACCAGTGCTGATAATTCAAGAATGTTTTAGCTATTGTTGAAGCCTGCTTGCACAATATCAAGACACTATGTTTTTTATTCTGTTTCTCCCAGAGTATAGGCTGGAGGTGGGCAAGAGAAATTTTGTAATTAACTTACTTACAAATTTTGTACTATTGTGACTGCAGTATCATATTCACTTATAAAAGAAAGCTTTAGCATATCTATCTTTGATAAAGATAACTATATATTAATCACAGCAGGAGATTTAAATTGAATTGAAAAATATTTCCTGAAAAGCCAAAAAAAAAAAAGGTTACCTTGGGCTAACATTTTTGGGAGGTATCACCCACTCCTTTACAGGGTGTGGCAGTGTGCCCACAGGGTGCTGAATTAGTCTTCATGGAAGATTAATCAAAGATTAGTCTATCAATCATACATACAGAAATACTTTAGTGAAATGGTGTAAGGCACCAAAAACTGGTTCAACAAGCCTCTTAAAAAGGCTTACAGTTTCTTATGTACTCTGAGTTAGACACACAGGAGAAATACTGACAAGATATTCTCAAGAGGTCAAAAGAACAAAAAACTTTACTGGCAACTTCAGAAAATCAGAGAACTTTGGCAAAAGTTTAGAGCAGCATTCAATCAACATAAAACTGTCCACAAAACATTAACTTAGCCCATTCAACTTAGCAAACTCCAAGTCCATCCAATTTTAAGTTAATCAAAATCTGAGAAGAGGGAATTAGATGAAGAAAGAGAAAGAAGGAAAGATAGAAAAGATATAAGAAAGAACAAACATAGCTGCCACTCCTTCGGTGTTCAGTTAATAGAAATTCCAAGAGGAGGTAGGGTAAAGACGTGCTTGCCTCATTTCCAGGGTTAAGTACCCTCTGTCTTTCCTGGGCCCTTCCCCAGGTGTGAATTCCAGTCATCTGGCCACTCTGGGGCTGGATTGGGGCTCCAGGGGCAGTGTGTGGAGCACTGCCTGGGATGTGCCAGGGATTGGCAGCTACCGCGGGGCTGGGATACAGGCTGTAGGGGTGGGATATGTGGAGCAGGGCGTTGCCTCACCAGAGCAAGGCCCGACCTGCTCCTTTCCTCACACAGACCCAAAACGTTTAGAGGCAGGGATCTCCTGCAGTCTCTCACAAGCGGTAAACCCCAGCTTCCTATATTTCAGAGGTGTCTCTGGATCTTTTTCCTCCTGTAGATATACAATGCTCAGTAACCTTGCCATCCATCAAAGCAATCCTAATTTACCTCTTTTTCTGGAAGCAAAATGCCAGCAGCTAACATCCCTGTTTTCACTGGTGCCATTCAGAAAGTTTACAGTGAATGCCATAGATCACACTCTGTTTCCACGTATTTATGAATGGGTCATTGGACTGACAGTATGAAGTACCTGGCCTAAAACAATGCTGTATTACAAAATTACCTTCCCTTGAGGCCAGCTGTCAGATTGTTACTGTGGGAGGTGTCTGGTAGCAAGCAAATGTGCATACCTATTTGCTCACAGTTTCTTATGAAAATTTAAGCCTTTCTTCTTAAGAACAGAAATATGTATTACTTTCTTCCAGTCTTTGTAAACATTTGTCCTTTGCTTCAAGTCTTCGATGTTCTTTTGTTGACAAAAAAAAGAGGAAAAAAATCATCTTTCCTTGGCTTTGGCAGAAAGCTTAAGAGACTTTTAATGTCAGTCTTTAGATTCACAATGGTATGAATCTGTCCATCTTTTTTGCTTTTTTATCCTGTAAAAAACCAGTGTTTCCCTTACTATTTTTTTATTCTGCAAAATCTTTCCTAGAAGAAAGCAAATCTGGTTTTGAACATAATCTCACTTTGTACTTCGTTCTTTATACTGCAGTGTTTGTTACTCACAACATAGAAAGTTTCATGGTCTGCCTTAATTCATGGTTGTATATTATCTATTGTACAGTGGAATGTATTATCCATGGATATATGTGAAAAATGCTGGGATAGATCCCAGAAATCATTCCTATTTTCATCACAGTGTCATTGGAAAATAATTATTTTGCACAACTACATTTATTACATTTGCAAAGATAGGAGGAGAAATATCCTACAGCACTATACTTCTCTCCCTATGAAAATCTGCCTTACCAATGTCCTTCCTGAAGTGAACTGCAGTTTTGCAATAGAAGAGAATTCAGATTTTTGCAAGAATGAACCACACAAATACATTGCTTTAAATTGAAGATTGCCAGTTCATCACCTCTCTTGACTCAGTATTGAAATGTGCTGGCAGAAACAGGAGTGGACATGTAGGAAAAAAAGCAGGGAACAACAAGCAGAGACTGGACACACTAGACACCAGGTCTGCTTCCTAAACCAAGACCGTTTGAGGAGACGTGCACCATAGGTCAGATATTCAGCAGGTTAGGTCAATATAATCTCATAAATAATAATTAATATTTTTTAAAATGGATTCCTTTTCCTCCACTGTCCCAAAAATCTTTTATTTTTTAATACTGAAACTGTTTTCATATAAAGAACTTGAGTGTCCTCCTTATACAGTGTTACAACTGTGTGTTCAGCTCCCTTTAGACAGAATTACACAGACTTTACAGCAACAGAATAAATACTCTTTCTGTTAAACCATGGTATATTAAGTAGAAGGAGATATGACTGCGTTTTTTTTAATGAGGAAGGCCTAGCTGTGATTCACAACTCAAAGCAAGATTGTCAGATTGTGCCTCCAAACTGGGAGTGGGGATATCACAAGGTTGATGCTGAAATCCAAGAGATGGGCTCATTTTAATGTAAACGTCTCTTAATCTATTTTTAATGGCTAGTTCAGGCATATGCCAGTTCAGCTTGGGTTTATGGAGTTATTTGTTTCATGTGAATCCTGCTTTTGCCAAGCATTGTACCTAGAGAATATATATAGGAAAAAATATACTGTGTGGAAATGTACCTTTTTCTGTGCTTAACCTGTCAATCTTTCAGCAGTCTGTGGATCTAGACTCATCTTATTCACCAGAATCACAAATCCAGAACCTTCAAAGTAATAGTTTTTCCAGTCATTTTATTGCCATTTTCATTTTGACCATAGACTAGCCAAATTAGTTATTGCAGTCTCAGTATGCATGCAGAGATATTTTACTCTGAATGATTTATGATGATTAGGGCTATAAACAGACAAAGGTAGGTTATTGTCTGTGGAAAATGTCAAAATATTTCCTCCATGGAAAGCAACACCAGCTGTACTAGAAAAATGACAATGCTTAGATGAATCTTTGTCTCAGGTGTACCTTTTATTTTCCCTGGGTATATTAGTGTTGCCAGATGAAAAATTGTCCACACCTGGTGAGCTAACATAATGCTTATTCTTCAAAGCCCACTAGCCCATGGAACTGCACAATGCCCATTGTGTAAGAAGGAGAACTGGAAGGTAACCAGCTCGTTTCTGGAGTTCAGCAGTCAGTCAGCTCTTTTTGGGGTCCCTGACCACTAGGGACCACCAAAGAGACCCCCCAGGGCAAAAGAACACATGCATATAGGAGAGGGAAAATATGTCCATGATTTCAGGAAAATTATTATCATATGTATGTTTATTCTGGGACAATTAATGAATGTGTATGTAAAATAGAGTATATAAACGGAATTTTTTCTATGCTCAGTATGCATGGTATTTCAGAGGAAATATCCCATCACGCATCTGGCTGCATAAAGAATGTCTGCTTCTTAATACTACATTCGTGTTGAGGAGGTTTTTACTTTTTACTGAATTTTTGGTAACATCAGCAGCACTCAGATTTGAAGAGACCAGTGTTGTCCAAGAAGAGTCTGTGACGTGAACGAATGTAGTAAGCTATAAGAGCAAGTGACAATGTGTGTCATATCCATTGCCTTTTGTTTCTTTCTTGATATCGGAAGGCAAGGAAAGTGAGACGTACCTAGCCATATTCAGATAGAGTGTTCAGATTTGAAAACTCCTTGTGAGCATAGTAGAAGATGAAAGGAAGAAAGTAGCACCCATCAATGTTGAATTTATTTGATAGAATAACATTAGCAGATTTAATAAGGCCAGAAACTCCTCTGCACAATAGTAACAAGCACTTGGAAGCATCAAAGTGGTATTTGTATTGCCTATTACGGCTTTCACCTTGAGACCCATATGTTCCTGACAACAGCAGTAGAATCTGTCACAGGGAAAGAAAGTTTACAATGTACAGTTTGAAAAGACAGTGTTAACAACCTACAATCTTAATGCCCATTGATTCTCCTTCCTAAGGTAAGGTGCACTATAGAACATATCTATCTTACACTACAAAGTTATAAGCTGTATTTGGAACTATATGGAGTGGATTGTCTTTGCTGAATACTGAATACTGAAAAATATTTAAAAGAAAATGGACCTTGTATGCCATCATGTAACTTCAGACACCAGTGTTAAATTCTGGAAGTGGGAACTGGAGATTTTTTCGGTGAATGGATCTTTTCATTTATTTATCACCAATTTCCTTCTTGTTCTGCCATTTGTCCTATAACGCTGTCTATATGATTGAGAAATACCAATTTACCAGACATGTATGAATATGCATCTGTGAAAGGAACACACCATTGCAGACGTGTTAATGGGCAATTAGATTATGATGATTAATTCTGCCTGATCCAGATTTATGAAATGATGGTGAATATAACCTATGTATTATCTTTTGTGAACAGTTTTATGATGAGGTAATTGGCCAGTAACATAACACAGATAGCCCAAGGAGACTAACTTTGAATGTAGTTAAAAAACACAGGGAAAAACTCCATTCTTTAATTTAAAAGTATATAGACTATGATGACATTTGTATAAATTTGTGTTTATTGTTTCCATGAGAATGAAATGCAGTAATATTTTCTCTTTCTTTTTTTATTCCCATCCAAAATGCCCAGTAATGGAAAGGTATGAGATTTAGTAAATATCAAGTTGCAGACTATCAGCTAAATTCTATGCTCTTCTGACTGCTATTTGGATGACTTCTTCATTCGGGAATTGTAGTCAGATTGGCTTCTTTGTAAAGAAACTATAGGATGACAGCACACAATAAATCATGTCTAGCAACATGCTGAAAAACTGGCAAGAGACAGCTTGTACAGTGACAAATACAGCTGACAACAAACATATACACCTGTTTGGTAGAATTTATGAGAAAAGAATACAAACAAGGAAAAGGTACTTAGTTTTACAACAGACATTTCAAAGTCTTATTTATTTCTTACTAATAGCAAAAATGCAACAAATACAAAAATTGAGGCTAGTAAATAACTTTTTGTCATTTTAAACACAACTGGCTTACAAAGAGAAAGTGTAGATTAATGTTTTGATTATCAGCCTTTTCTTACTCAAATGCCAGAGGGACTAATAAGAAAGTGACTCTAATGCATACTGATTAAAGAACAGAATGATGCAGCTATTTTTAACACACATTTTGAATCCTGCCTCCAAAGCTAGGAATAAAAGAGTAAGAAGAGTTCATCCATTATTCTTTGATGCAAAATGAAGTATCAAGCCATTATTTCACTAAAAAAATAAAAATTTTATTATAAGAAATGACCTTGCAAGAAAAGTCATCAGACTCAAACTCTTTCATAATTAAATACTCAGTTATCTAAGTGACATAATCAAGGTGCTGGCATAAAAATTATCATGGCTGAGTCTTACTGAAATTATTAAGACTTCTTATCGTGTATTGAAAACTACCAATGGATTTGGTAAACATTAGCTCTTCTGTAAGTTTATTATTTTTAGTCAAATGTGTTACATATAATTCAATTCCATGTTTATGGTATAAAAATTCTCACTGAAACTAGTAAATATGTTATGTGTTACCTCTCCGAACAGCTGAAGTGTATTGTAAAAGATAGAAATGAAAAGGAACTAAAAAATAGCAAAAAACTTCAAGAGGTTTCTACAGGTAAATGAACATGGGTGTTTACTCTGTTTTGAGAGAGCAGGATGAAAAAATAAATATGCTTAAGTTAGAGTTTTATTGAACTGTAGCTATAGCTACAAGATTTCAATGAGGAGAACAGTTCCGATAGATACACAAAAATGTTTGAGGATTGCAGTGATAAATTAGAATATTCATAGCACATTTAGAATAGACAAAACATGCAGAAGAGATTAAAAGCACTAGTTCTTCCAGTTTAAGATTTAGTCCTTATGGACTGTTTGCTGACTATCTTTGAAGAGTTTTGGAGTTCATTATTTGAAAGAGCATCCTACTAATGAAATAACCCATATATATCTCTCTCCAGAAATGAGATCTGCTCTGATTTTATAACTCCTAGGCAAAAATTCAGCTCGCCAAGAACAGTGATCTGGTCCATGCAAAAAACCCCAAACCCATCTCTTCGGTTTACTGTGAAAATTTCTGCCAAGCAAGGCTGTACGTGGGAAGACAGCAGTCCTGTGCTTCTGTTTGTCATGTTACAAGAACACAATTTTCTCAAAAACTGTTTGTATATTTTCATTTTTTAAGAACTTCTGAAAGACAGAAATAGTTTACCAAAGACACTGGTGGTGTACTGTATCTGAATAATAAATTAAGAATGCCTCACTTGTGGTTTAGAAACTCCAGCTGTGTAATCCACAAAACCAACACCATATTAACTGTCGAAAACATTAGGCCCAAGCTCATTATAGAACCAAGTTTGCAAAAGGTGATTTAAAAGATAACAGGATAAAACGAGGCACCTTGTGTACAGTCTGGAAGAGCCCCCACTTTGTGGAGATGGGGAAGGAAGGCTGTTCTTCTCAATTGTCTTCAGTTATGGGTCTGTCTTAAACCTTATCACCCTTCTCATGATACATTCACTATGACTTCCTCCAGACTTTCACAATGTAGGCAAAATAGTAAAATATTAAATATAATTAATTGTGTGTAAGTGTTTAATTAATCTGACTGTATCACTAAAATATGTCATTATATTAGAAAATACTTTTGCAACTTTGTAAAGAAAAAACAATATAAAATCCCTGGGCAAACATTCATATTCACAGACATTGTTCTTTTTTATGACATAATACAAGAATCTAATATTCATTTGATATTTGCATCTAATCTGGGGCTGAAATCTGATGCACTTACTGCAAATTTCAAAAGAAAATGAAAAACAATATAAACAATGCTTGTTGCTTTAAAGTTTCATGAAACTCACAGAAATTAGCTTTTTTCACAAATGCAAACAGCTTGATTACAAAGGTTTACTCACAAACTCTCCCACCTAAGTGGAAAAAAATTTATTTCCATCCTTGTAAAATCAAATAAATATATCTCCATTCCTGCAGATATTCAAAATACAACTGGACAAGACCCTGATCTAAGTTGCTCCTGCTTTGAGCAAAGCACGGGAACAAATTGCAACATTTAGACATTCTGAAACTAAACTAATGTATGATTCTAGATTCCTTATGGGCTTAACCATACATGACTCACCCACATTACACCACTTTAGAACACCATGATTTGGTTTAGGGTTGTTGTTTTTTTTTCTGGCTATGGTTTAGGCTGAAATAATGTCTTTTGCTTTGTCTTCTTTTCTCTTGCATAGGATCACTTTGTGTGGAATATTTTCAAATTCTTCACAACACTTCTCAGATTTTTATTTTTTTCTTAGAGAATGGTTAGATATAAAAGTATAACGTTTATATCTTTTGGGATCTTTCCAGCAATCATTAAAAAAAAAATCAGGTAGTTTGTAGGTACAAACTTGCACAAATCAAGGGAAATACGAATAAAATATGTCTGTTGTCCAGAGTAGTAGATAAGGAATTATCAAATAACTGTTTCAGTTACGGATCTATTTTCGTGCATGAAGACTAATTTTTAACTTGTGAGATTAAAAAATTCTTTGTTTAATGCACATTTTTATTTGTAATATAGGTGTGGTCGATAGCTGGGTCACCTGACAGGGATCCCAAATGCCTCATTTCAACACCGTCCAGCTCTACAGCATCACCTGCAGTGTCCCAAATACGGACCATCCAGCTTATTACAGACTCATCAGGCCGTCGGCTGTAGTCCTTTCTCAGGCTCCGAAGGTCTTTTATGGACATGGACTCAGTAATGGTTCCTG
>VXAZ01007512.1:156461-171447 GCA_013399875.1 Gymnorhina tibicen
AGAAGGGAAAAAAACCCGAAGTCCCAAGAGGAAAAAAACCTCAACTCTCCGTCCCTCTACGAAGAAACAGAGCCGAAGAAGCTGATCGAAAAACCAGAGGAAAAAAAAAAGTGCTTCCTCTGCCCGCCGCAGAAGTAGCTAATCTCTGTGTCCTTGAAGCACAAACTGTTTTGAAAAGTTCGCTCAGTTTTTTTCTCTGTCTCTTGCATCCAGTTTTAAAGGCATAGAAAGGCTCAGGAATCATGTCTGGGCATAGAGCAGTGATAGGGGATACAACAGCATAAAGTCACCCCAAGACAATAGGACAAAGCAACCAATGTCTAGACATACTCTTATCCCTTTTTGCAACTATTTATTAACCTGATTATGTTTCCCAGAAAACCAATCACAGCCAGTGCTGTGTCTTGCAATCCTGACTGCAGAAGTCCTCAGTGAGAAACTGTAACTGAATTAACTTTAGTGTCAGTTTGATGAAACCAGTGGCACTCTGTGGGAATAATTCTGTTTGTACTGTTATAGTCTGATACTACTGTCTTTTTCTTCAACTGACTAGGAGCAGAAAGTCAACTTCCAGCAATATTAAGTAATAGTCAAAGGGATGCACTGAGAAATTTCTCCTGCACTAAGGATTAAGAATTGTGTGTAAATTCATCTGGTGTAAGCACACATGACAATGGGAAACAAATTTTCAGACTTCTGTTCAGAAACCATTGCTTAGCAATAGCAAAAGCAGCACACCAGCAATGTTAATTACATGAATAATCCTACTAAGTAGGATGACATATATGTGCTCTAATGAAGCTCTAACATGCACCAAAACTCAGAGGGAAACCTAGTATGACATACCAGGAAATGCAGATGAAAGAATTCAACATAAATCCATCTGTCTTAAGAAATTCTTGTGTATTTAGAGAATTAACTAAAAAATGCTTTAATATCAAATTTTGCTAGCTGTGTGTTTTGCTTATTTGTGGATAATTCAACTACTGAATTTGTTCAAAAAAAAGGAAAAGATAACTTTGATTGCAACCAGCCAAAGAAAGTCTTTGCTATAGTTTTGTGATGGAAAAATTACAATAGATTTTAAAAGCTAGCACCTAGCACACAAATTCTAACAGCAATAACATATGAATTTAGATGTGATATTTATGGTGGAAATAAAATCTTGGTTTACAAACAGCATTGCTAGTTTTATTGTTCTCACCTGCATTCCATTTATGGAAATCTACATTATTTGCAAATTTACACTACAAATGTGTTCTTGTTTGTCACACAGAAGGCTTTTGAGACTAGAAAATATGTAGCCAATGCAAATGTTAAGATCTGCTATCACCGAGAAAATTTCGAGGCAGTTTCCCTGGAGCAGAAGCCACAGTCCAGCAGACAACCTTGTTGATTGGAACGCTTTCCCTCGGTCATGTGTATTTCACCATGGCTTTTCACCCTATCCATGTTACATGGCCATCTGGCATTGCTTGGCACTTAAAAGCTGATGAGGTTAGGGATCTAGAAACAGTTTTGCAGGGTTATGTCTTAAGCTTGATTGGCAACAAAGCAGTAATTTCCACATGAAAAGCAACAGCAACCCCTGGGATTTTAAGGAAACAGACAAAAAAAAGTCCTACATTTTGTGTCACCTCCAGCTATCACTTCTCTTCAGCATTAAATAATACACAGAAAAGTGAAGATTAATCTATCCTTCTCCAACAGTATTCAAGAAAGCCTGATCTGGCTTTCTCAATCTCTTGGAGAAGCAAAAGTAGCAGGACAGTTTTTCACAAACAACTTCTGAAACTGAAATATGTCTAAATAACTTAAAACTAAACAGCTGAAATTGTTGAGAAAGACTATAGACAATATAACCATAGTACTTCCCTCACTGTGGAGTTTTTGCCTAACTCTATTTTATTTGTCCTAACTTGATCTCTTCAATCATTTAAGTTTTGACTTTTCAGATAATAACATTTTAGGGTGAATATGTAATTGGTGCAGGAGTCCTTTCTGCAGATCATTTAGATTTTTTGGAGCATTTGTGTCTGTGGGTATGCAGGTGCATCCACAGGATATGCGTTTCAGTAGCAAGTATGTAGAAACACCATAATTAATGAAATATAGAGTAAACAATTAAAAGCTCCAATTTGTATTTCTTCAATTTGTCAGTGTGAGAAGAAAATCTCCAGGAGAATTCCTGCAGTTTCTGATAATGTACACCCAGCACCTGTACAGCTGGGCACCTGCTGCAATCTTGAAGACCTCTTAATGGTCCTAGAAGACCAACAGAAGTCACCATCATTGCTTCAAATCCCTCAATAGTCAGCAGCATCTCAAATGAAAGATCACGACTCTTGGCTTGCCTTCCTCACCCTACCACTCAGCTCACTTATTTCTGCTCTTCCTAGTGCGTACCAGCACAACCCTAGTAGTTTGAGTTCCCAGCCACTGTGGCTCAAGACGTACTCCTTCATTACAGGCTGAGGTAAATTTCCAGATTAAAATTAGGCTGGTTCCTTGTGGTTCACTGAAAGAAAGTCAACGTTCAGTGGTACATTTTTATAGTTTGTCTTGGAACTAATACTGTCTTGATATCTTTAATGGACAGTTAAAAACATTGTATTTGTCAGGAAAGCTCTATGAGAAAAGAGTTCAAAACTCCTCCTAGCCTATATTATCAAGTTCAGTTCTTAGCCTTCCACTGTTCTTTCTGCATAAACTCCATTTCGGTAGTATTTGGCCAAGCAACATGCAACAGAAACAGCAGTTAGTATTGATTGCTGAAGCAATCAATTTTGAAAGATATCCCTAGACTAGAAAGCTAGAACTAGAAAGTTCATTATATCATTTGATCTGAATTTTCATTGCAAAAAAATTAGTTGTTCTTGAATGCTGGCTTGTTCACTTCCTTTTCCTATTTTTTTTTAACATACAGAAAAACTCAAAACCTTGTAAATCTGCATCTGGTTTTATCTTGATTAAGTTTAGACCATATGACTTAAGGAATTCCATTGAAGTAAACTACTATAGTTTTCAAATATGGTTCAGTATGCTGGGAAAACCTTGAACAGTTTATAACCGTAGGTGAGTTGGGAATAAAAATACTTCCTGTCAGATCAAGACTTTTAATTCACTGAAAGAGAATTAAACAAAACCATTTCTAATACCTCCCTTAAGACCTGTGTCTGTCCTTGGCCTGCTGAAATACACAAAACCACAAACTGGCCTTTAGCATTAAATGTATGTCCTGGAACATCCAAAGAAATATAACTGTACCAGTGTCTTTTGTTGTTGTAGTTCTGATGAAATAAGGTGACATTCAAGGACTACTCAACATCTTCTTTTCTAGAAGTCAGTAAAGAGAACCTTTGTGAAGTGTTTTCTCCTGGTCATGTTTAAGAAATCATTGCAGCTTTCAGACTGATAAATGGATTTTTTTAATATATCTGTCCTCCTAAAACATTCTTCCTTTAATATTTGGTAATATTTTTTGTATTAAAGACATGCCATAGTTAGAAATATACATTTCTAACTAATCAGTATCTGAGAATGCTAAATGATAAATCAGCTCTCTGTCACTTCTAAAGGTCAAAAAACCTTGTAAAACAAAATCTTTTCTTACAATAGTGTTATTCATGTCATTTGTGACTGAAAGGTATTTGCAATAAATTTATTTTCTGCTGTACATTATGTTACAGAATCAACAGAATGGTTGGGGTTGGAACGGGCCTCTGAAGATCATCTAGTCCAACCCCTTTCCTCAAACAGGATCTCTAGAGGTTGTACAGAATCACATCCATTTAAATATCTCCAGAGAATGAGACTACAAAGCCTCTTTGGGCAGCCTATTCAAGCGCTTTGTCACCCTCAACGTAAAGAAGTTTTTCCTCATATTTGGATGGAACTGTGTTTCAGTTTGTGTCTCTTGCCCCTTGTCCTGCTACTAGGCAGCACCGGAGAGAGCCTGGCCCCATTCTCTTGATATTCACCTTTAAGATATTTGTCTGCATTGGTAAGATTCCCTTTCAGTCTTTTCTTCACAAGGCTAAACAAGCCCAACTCTCTCAGCCTTTCCTTAAAAGTGAAATGCTCCAGTCACCTCATCATCTTTGTAGCCCTCCAGTGGACCCTTTCCAATAGTTCTTTGTCTTTCATAAACTGGTGAGCCCAGAACTGGACATAGCACTCCAGATGTGGCCTTACCACGGCAGAGTAGAGGGGATCACCTCCCTCAGCCCACTGATCCCTTTCTTTCTAGTGCAGCTCAGGATACCACTGGCCTTCTTGGTAACAAGGACATACTGCTGGCTCATGGAGAGCTTGTCATCCACCAGGACCCCCAGGTTCTTCTCTGAAGAGCTGCTTTCGAGCAGGTCAGCCCCCAGCCTGTACTGATGCATGGAATTAAGTACAGGAGAGCAAGAAAGCATTTGCCCTTGTTGAACTGCATCGGGTTCCTCTGAACCGAGCTCTCCAGTCTGTACAGATTGGCAGTGCAGCAGTCTGGTGCATCAGACACTCCTGCCAGTTCTGTACCATCACAAAAATTGTGGAGGGTACACTCTGTCCCTTCATCCAGCTCCCTGATGACTATGCTGAATAAGACTTGGCCCAGTACTAATCCCTGGGAAACACTGCTTGTTACAGGCCCTGTGCCACTGACCACCACTCTCTGAGCTCTGCCATTTAGCCCGTTCTCAATTCACCTCCTCCAGTCCATACTTTCTGACATATAAGAGACAGTGAGAAACACCTTGCTGAAGTCAAGGTAGACAACATCTATTGCTCTCCTGTGGGAATCCCGAAGGCAGAAAGAACATCCTCTGTCTGTTTAAAATAATTTCAAATAATTTTACCCCCCTGGAAGGTGCTATATTTGACCTTTGTCCATGGAGAAAGCTGCTAACCTTTTCGGTAGAATTAGATAATAGAATATTATGCAAAGTTATCATAGGTTGAAAATCTACAGGTTTTGGGTTTATCAATGTAGCAAATTGATAAAGGGCAAAAACTCCAAAATGGAGGATTGTTGTAGTTTCTAAGTTTCTTCTTCTTCTTCTCTATGCCATGTTCTGCAGTAAAAGCAGTTTAGTGCGACTGGATAAAAAATTCCACAGTTCCTGTAAGCATATGTTGTACATTGGTAGAAAAGTGAAAGTATCTTTTGTTTTAAGTGCCTGTTGGATGCTTCACCTTTAAGAAGGCCGTGTTATCTTGATTCTGCGGACATTCAGCGGACATTCAGCGGACATTCAGCGGACATTTTAAGAACATCCAGAACTCTCCGTACTCTCTGCTATACTCCTTGCTCTATTCTTAACTTCTCTGATAAGACTTGATAAACTATCTGAAAGCACAGAGAGCGCTGGATGTCTCATTAGTACTTGGGAATCCTGGCAAGGATCTCAAATCCTCCCTCATCAGGGGAGGTCTGGTTTAAGGCACAGCAAAGTAACAGGTGAGAAATCAACAACAGATTCTCCCTCAACCAGCCAGTTATGGAGACCATGAGATTCACTGAATGTGGTTTCCCCTCGGTGAATTCATACTGGCTATTGATAATCTTCTTTTCCTGCACATGCTTAGGGTTGTCAGTTGCATTACTGATGCCAAATTAAAGGCTCCCAGCACACATATTCCTTTTGAATACAGAAATCTGATGGAATTTGGGCTACTTAATTATCTCTGCTCATTTCACTACTGTGGGAATGCAGATTCAAGCAAGAGAAAGGCAACGCGTTGGCTTCCTTTCTTGCTTCAAGTAGAAAGAAGTTTGACATGGAATACATGATTTGTATACCTGTTGGAGCCTCTCTTTGAGAAGGCTAATAACAAAAGTGTTCGCAATGAGTAGAGCCCAGGAAATAGCAGTATTAGTTAATTAGTAATGACGTTTCTTATCTGATCTACCTACAAAGAAGAGTCAAGTGTATTCTTTCAATGATGTTGCAGATTTTCTGCTAATATGTCATTGAGGGGGAGGGGCATTAATGGTTTTGGTTTTTAACTAAAAAGAGAAAAAGCTACTCTGACTTCATCTAAACTTCACACTTGGGTGTGTTATGATATTCCCATTGCACAGAAAAGAAAGCTACTGCAGTGTATTTTACAGATAGTATAGTTCCAGTATTTTGTTTGTGGAGTTGGAAGAACGAGGAAGACAACTGCCTATGTCCTGAAACACAGTTCAAATGTTGATAGAGTCATAATTGTTATTAAAGCTGGGAAGATATTTTTCTACATGGTAATAGAGGATTATCTATGGAAGAAATCACAGTAGAAATGTGAGGTCTGTGCAAAAACCAGAAAGGCTTAATTTTGGGTTTCCAGTCTAACAGACTTCTTCTGAATGTCCCTTTATATCAGGGAGAGGGGAAAAAAAAACCAAAACCAAAACCAAAACCAAAACCAAAACCAAAACCAAAACCAAAACCAAAACCAAAACCAAAACCAAAACCAAAACCGAAAACCAACCAACCAAACAAAACCCCAACAACAAAAAAACCCCCAAACAAACTAAAAAAACCACCTGTGCCAGGCAATAAGTCTGTGGAGCTTTGCATCATGTTGCTGTTTTCATGACTGTGGAATTGCAAAATACTTACTGTACACAATAACTGAACAAGTTAAGGTCAAAACCTTGACTCAAAGAAGAAAGACTAACACAGAAAACCTTCCCAGTCTGAACCAGAGTAGGAATTTTGGATCTTCTACTGACTTTCTTCCTACTCCCTTTCTCTTTCATTTTTGCTTTTTCAGTTACAAATGAGTAAAAAATCTAGACTGAAGAGATGGGGACTGAAGTCAGTGAACAATGGTAGAAAGGCCCTGTACCTGGTAGAGAGGTGTGTTCAGTTTCGGGCCCCTCTCTGCAAAAGAAGACATTGAGGTGCTGGAACATGTCCAGGGGAGGGCCACAGAGTTGGTGAAGGCTCTGGAGCACAAGGCTGATGAGAAACAGCAGAGGCAGCTGGAGAAAAGAAGGCTTGGCAGGACCTTATTTTTCTCTACAATTACCTAAAAGGAGGCTGTAGTTCACACCATCCTACTTTTAGAAGATAAAGACACAATGAAATGTTACTCTGTACATCAGACACTTCAGATTGTAAAGTATACTATAACGTGATAGTATGCAGCAATCTTGCTACTTGAGGTGGTATATTTTGAAGTGACACCACTGAAAGTGTACTTTATGGTACTGGAGTTGTTATGTACAGGGAGTACAGGATGTGGTGAGGCATACATTCTTAACTTGGAATTTATTTTTCTTTTTAAATATGGTTCTTATAAATAGGAACAGCTTTTTGTGCAGCACAAAAAAGGAAAGGTCAGGTGTTGCTGCAGATGTCTCTGCTGCAGCAGAACAAAGCAAATAGGTACCAGGACTGCCTGTCTGTCAAGCTCCCACACTGGCCTCTGTGGGAACTATCATAGCAAGAAAGAGGAGAAAGTGAAGGGAAGGAGAGAAAGAGACAGTGATAGAGAATCTTGCAAAGAAAAGGAAAAAGTGGTCTGTCAGGGAACGCAAAACAAAATGCTACCTCAATGTTTCAGCCTGCATGCGTATCTCACAGCTCGTGTGGCAGCAATTCCCACACAAGATCAGAGGGAGGGTGTAAGGTCAAAGGAGCCATGTGGTTTGCAGGCAGCAGCAGTGCTGCAGAGTGCCAAATGAGTGTATCACAGCTGCTGGGAAAATGTGCTGTCATTTCTAGATCTATATGTCATCTCTTTATAAGCCTAAATCTGTTTTCAGTTGCACGTCACTAAATACTTTGAAAACAAAGGAAAATACAGCCAGCTTAGTACTGCATATGTCATTTAAACATGCCTTTGTTTAGACTGTTACCTGTTCTCACAATGGCTCTTATCCTTCCATTCTGTTTCATTGTGTGTTGTATTGAGGGATGAAAGTTAGGAAGGTAGAACCTATCTTTACACATACATATGAATTTATAAACTCAAGAGTCCCAGAACCAAAGTAGTGGCATCCCTTTCAGTAAATATTCCAGGCTGTAATATATGCCCTACTGCTGCATATGGATAGTGGACAAAAAATGCCCCACCCTTCAGGGCAATCTGGAAATCCACAGGTAGTACATTTCAAGCAGAATTAAAGAGAGGATTCTAACAGATTTCAAGTAAATTTTTGTTAAACCAGCGCTCACTGACTTGCTCCTATATATGGCATTCCTCTGTGAATTTGCATGGACTACCTGTTCTGTAGGTCCTTCAAAGGTTAAAGTGCCATGAAGTGCTTCTAGCTACACTTTGTAAGTAACTTCAACTCTGTGATGTTCTTTAGTCACTAGATTGTGTATTCTGTATTCATAAGCACACACCTGAATATTGTTGCCTACGTCAGACTGATATTTTAGTTTGACTTTAACATCTCAGTATATGATCATGCTTTATGAAAGGCTGTCCAGGTAGGAAGCAACTTTACCTGTTCACTGCCTATTTCCCTAATAAAATATTTATGAGACAAGAAAACCCAGAGGGAAGTATCTTGATTTCTCCTCCCAAAATAACTGTAGTAAAAATGAAATAAAATTGGTAGAATCATGAGCATGTTGTAATATCAGTTTTGTCTGACCTATTGATTTTAAAATGTTTTTGTTGTTAGGAATGGTATTGTTACAACCAGAAGAACTTCACGGCAATGTAGTAAAGTTAAAACATATTAATTCATCTATGCTTAACAATCTGCAATATTAGCCATTGCTGAATTGGGGCCCTGTTTGGCAGCTTGCAGAAAGGTAGGAGATAATGAAATGCATGACCCTATAATAAGCACTATTTGTCTTTGGTTTGTTGTTTCTTGGGTTTTGTGTGTTTGTTTTAATGAAAGATGATGTAATTTTTTAAATCTGTTTATTTTCAAAAGGGATAAGAAATAATAATTTTGTAGAAAGATCTTGGGAGATACTAAGGGGAAGAACAGGCTACTCACTAATCTCCCTGTAGAAAACAATTCCAACCACAGGATCTGCTGACTTTGATCTTCTCTAGGTATTGCAGCTTTGGATGCTGCCAGCCCTGCCCTGACACTTAACCTCATCGACAACCCTCAGCAGTAAGCTCTGCATGTTAAACTGCATGGTTTGAAGCAAGTCCGAAAGGAAAACTTTGCTATTGCCTAGTGATTTTGCTTACCTACCTTGAAATGGAAGAAAAAAGAGAAGTGCAGAGACAGGGAAAGAAAACATGCATTTGTTTCATTTATTGCTTATGACAATAGTCTTTGTTCTGATTCCCCTGTCTCAGTAAGGTCATTTGTTTTGCGCTCCTAATCCAAGCATGTAAATGTCTTCCAAGTGTGAGATAGTTACCTCTCCCAACACGGAGACCAGAGAATCTGTGAAGTCTGTTGTGAGTCTTCCTGACAATGGCTTTCTCACTGAAAGGGCAAATCTTCTAAAAGGTTTGTTTTGCCAATAACTAGTTTTCTGCATTCCTGAGGATGTGATCTGTTTCTGCATAATTTCAGCAATGTCACCTGGATAATCCTCTACAGTGATACCATTCATTGAATAGGAACTGTAACAGGTAAAGCAGCCCTGGGTCCAAGAATTAAGTCGTTCTGTATGGTTTAGCTCTTCTACATTGAAGGTGCTTGACTCAGTGACTCTGTGTCAAAATTACAGAAATTTATTTCAGAACTCTTGCATTTTTTTCCTCCACTTCAACAGTTCTCCTCCTTGTAATCTTAATTAGACATTTACAAGGTAGTCTGTGCCCAGACTGCATTTCCTTGTACATTGCAATATATATTTATGTCCCATAGATTGCAGGGTGAAGGGTAAGATCATGTTTTTATCATCTTTATTCTTCCTAAAATAAGATAGAAATTCTGTGAGCTGGGTTAAAACAAAGCTGAAGTAATTTATATGTACAAACATAATATATTTTCATAAAAGCTATTATTTGCATTTAGACAGTACATCTAATGGTCTAATATAAAAGAATCCCAGGCAGAAAGAGCTACTTATTTTTAAAGAAAAGGGCATAATGTATGGCACATGCACGATGCCTTTCTTTTGCTTACAGGTAACAGATTATTTGCTTACTTAACAAAGGTAGAGTAACTAAGATGGAATGTGTTGCACCCTGGGGGCTTTAGCATCCTATCAAGAAGAAATAGTGAAGAAATTTAAATGTATTCTCATTAAACACAATAGCACAGATTCCAATACTAGGCTGAATCATTCTGATCCAGTTATATTAGAGTGACCTTGCCATGACTTTGGCTTTTCTGCCAGAGAAAATACTTCTGAGATGAAGCCCTGCTACAGGCGGCACGCAGAGAATTGCTGCCTGTTCTTGTCTGACCCCTGAAATCTCTGCAGTTAAGAAGACACTCTCAAAGACTCAAGGCTGGCCTCCTTCCTGACAAGGGCTGAGAGTACACAGATATGTTCAGGAGCTAAGGCAAAAGATTCACTAAATCACTGAACATGCACCCGCACTCTAACAGCAGAGGTGCAGGAAGCATGGCAGGCTGACCCTCAGCAGCCTTGCACTGCTCGCTGCCCCTGCACTGCATCAGTCTGGAGCACACTGCACTACGTGCTTCTCTGCCCGTTGCTTTCCAAGGCATCTCCAGTAACGAGGTGATGGCAAGTCCCAGAACAGCAGTGAGTGTGAAAACTGGAGATACATGTTTCGGCCTTATCAATCAATAGTGCATCGACAGAGAACACTGTACTGTACAAAGTACACCTGCTACTGCTTTCCCCAGAGCACACAGTTTTATGGGGCCAGGGCCATATATACAGGATTAATTTGATCAATCTCTGATATACTTGATTCATATGTAAAGACCATACAATATATATGTATTTATGAACTTTTAGAGACCTAAACACTAGCTCTGTTCCCCTTTCTCAGGACACTCAGTGGTCATGATATCCTTTAGACCCCACTGTGAACACATTCAGTTCATCAAACTGGTGGAAAAAAAAGCCACTAGAAAAGGAATCATAGTTTTCTAACCATTCAATGTACTATATACAGTCATACATGAGTCTGAAAAATTAAAAATATGTTGAAAGAGAGAGAAAAAGGTAGGTGAACAATGAAAATAAATCTGAGAGTGAGGTGATGAGTCAGTTAAAATATGCAGTCTGCGGAATATTCACAAGGTAATTACTAGCAATCCATCTATGGGACACTTAATTCTTAGAAATTTTGAGTTTCCCAAAATAAAGCTTTCTGTAATACTTTCAGAACCATTTGAGTGACTGACATTTGCAAGGGTGTGTATGCATGTATGAATCCTGAGGGTCAAAAAGCTGGAACTGACTGGTTTTTGTTATGGGGCTGTGCTTATGGATTGCACCATGGGAAGGCAGCAGCAGAGAAATTCACACACCCATCCTGTGCTGGGAGGGCTCACTATTCTGATACCCATAAAGGGAGAGGGCTCAGCCTCACACTGTCTAGTGTAACGCAATGCAATGCTTCTCGTAGTAACACCCCCAGTTACTCAGACATTGAAAATTATCCTTTTTCCCGTGATGTTCTACTTAAGAACATTTTTCATGGTATACATTTCGCTAAACCTTTAGCTTCTATTTTCAGTTTATTTCCTTGTTGAAATTAAGATTTCATTCAGACAAGATAATGGAGGACAAGACACATTCTTTGGTCGAAATCTTTTGATCCAATGATTCCAATGAATAATTTTTAACTTTCTGCAGTGCAAAAAAGTGACACTATTTTTTTTTTTTTTTGGTGACTCCAAGTAGGTTCTGCCACAATAAACAGCCAAAGGAAACACTTTCCAAATGAAAACTGACATATCCTCCAGTTCCCTTTGACATAAAACTGCTCAGACAATTTCTGGCTACACTTTTGCAAAACTCTGTCCATATGCTGCAGGGGTGGCCAGTGTGTGAATTTTGAGCTATATGTAGCTGATGAGTGGTTCAAGAAAGGTACCTGGGCAGGTGCTGTTTGATGTGCCTGGTGACATCTCTGATGTGTCACTGTGACAGTTGAACAAACTCTTGGAGAGAACAGGGACTTAAGAACCTGACATTGTTGCGTTAGCCTGAGAACCTCCTGTATATCCAGCCTAATCCCACCATTCAGATGAGCTTGTCTCTACCAATAAAAATGTAATATTTTCTCTTCCTGTGATTTTTTTTCTCAAAATGTATCTGTTGCCTGAATGAGGATCAGAGGTTTCAAGACAATGTACAGCCCATGCAACTAAAATCAGTAAGTGTTCAGTTCAGATCTAACTGTTAGATCATACATGCTGATATGTTACCCCACTGCCTAGAATCACGGAATGGTTTGTGTTGGAAGAGACCTTAAAGATCATTCACCAGGTCCAACCTGCTGTCATGGGCAGGAGCATCTTCCACTAGACCCCATCTAACCTGGCCTGCAACATTTCCAGGGATGGGGCATCCCCCGCTTCTCTGGGGCATCTCTGCCAGTGTCTCACAGTAAAAAATTTCATCCTAGTCCAAACCCACCATCTTCTAGTTTGAAGACATTATCCCTTGTTCTGTCACTACATGTCCTTGTAAAAAGTCCCTCTCCAGCTCTCTTGTAGGGCCCCTTTAGGTACAAAAAGGCTGAATGACCCCAACTTTCTCATCCTTTCTTCATAGGACGGGTGTTCCATCCCTCTAGCCATCTTGGTGGCCCTACTCTGGACTTAATCCAACAGGTCAATATCCTTCCTGTGCTAGGGATCCAAGAGCTGGATGCAGCACTCCAGGTGGGGTCTCACAAGAGCAGAGGGGGCCGAATCACCTCCCTTAACCTTCTGGCCACTCTGCTTTTGATGCAGGCCAGGATAGGGCTGGCTTTTGGGGCTGCAAGAGCCCATTGACAGCTCTTGTCCAGCCTCTCATCCAATATCATCCCCAACTCTTTCTCAGCAAGGCTGCTCATGATCTGTCCATCCCCCAGCCTGTGCTGACATGAGATGTTGCCTGATCTAGGGGTATCATTAAGACTCTTTTAATACTAATAACAGCAGCTAGCAAGGTTTTCATTCATATCCTAATCTTGCTACTTGCATGGATAGGTACTAAAACCGAGTACTTTGAAGCAGAGTCTCAAAGTCAGTACACCAGATAAAGATTCCAAGACAAAGATGTCAAGTTTCAATCAGCTGGTGAGACTTGGAGTCTTCTGTAATATCAGCCATACATAGAGTTTCTGTTATATCAGCCATACATATATATTATAAATGAAATAGGTCTGAGAACAGCATTACAGGATGTGCAAGATTGAAAGGGATCTCCTAGAGGTTATTTTTCCAAACCACATGTCCAAACAATGTCATCTGGAACCAATTACAAAAAAAATATGTCCAGGCAGCTTTTGAACATTTCAAAAGATGGAGGCTTCACAACAACCCTGATCAAGAAGTTCCAGTGTTTGGTCACGTTCACTGTGAAAAAGTGCCCTGACGTTCAGAGGGAACCTCTTATGTTTCAGTTTGTGCCCACTTACCCTGATCCTGCCACTGGACACCACTAAGAAGAGCTTGGCTTCATCCTCTGTGTTCTCTTCCTTCAGGTATTCATACATGTGAGAATGTAGTGTACCCCTATTCATATCCCTGCCTGCCCTTTCCATGTGGCTTCCCCTTCCCCCATCTTTAGTCCAAACCACTCCCTCAGGTTCCCCTGTTATCCTAACACCGCCCTTGTACCACCCCTATGCCCTGCCATGTGCTCTCTCCACGCCCCCTCTGCCCCGGATAAGGGGCTCTGAATCCCATGTTCCCACTCTCTCTGCTTTGGGGATCAGCAGGGCACCAGCTCCTCTCTCTCTGCCCTGGGCACCAGGCCATGTGCTGGCCCTCTGCCTATGGGGGCTGGCACTTGTGCTGGTCCCAGGCCTTGGGGAGTTAGCATGGAATAAAGACCTGCTGCAGTCTCCATGCATGAGAGCCTTCTCGCCTCCTTTACCGCCACCGCGTTGTTGTGAGCCGACAATTAACTGAGATAGCTCGGGCTGCCGAAAGGCTGCGGGAAAATGGTTCTCCCACTCTCCTTAGGAATGCCCTGCGGCGCTCTCAGGAAGGTTGCGGCGTGCCTTACCAACGCAGGAAACCACGCACAGCAACATGAGAAGATTTCCCCCAAGCCTTCTCACTCAAGGCTGAACAAAAGCAGGTCTCACAGCCATTCCTCGTACCTTTTGATGCTCAAGTTCTTTAATATCTCCATGCGTCAGAGACTGAAATGTTATCGTTTATGGCTTAAACATTTTAATGAAAGTTTTGCCTATTATAGCAAAACTGTATAATAGAAGCTGAAGACCACCAGACCCTGAATGGGACCCTGACTAATGCCCTACTCTGTTCTTTGATGGAGATAAGATAAAGTGACTCAGGTCTGGGCTGAGGAAAGAAGACATTCACAGAGGGATCAAGCTTATCACCTTCGCGTGGAGACCACAGGCCCAGGGTTATCAGCTGCCGGGCTCACACAGACCCTCACACCAAAGGGTGGGGAGGAGGAGAGGTTTTCGGTGTGTGATTGTCTTGGGGTGACTTTATGCTGTTGTATCCTCTGGTCCCAGGCAGTTAACATCCATCCTCTGCTGTGCAGACCAGCTCAGCTGTGGGGCCCTTCTTCCCAGGAAAGCCAAATCCACATGAAGGACAGCAGAAGGGGTGTCACGGGCCATCAAAGGACACCCCAAGGGGTCTCCAGACCCTGATCCAGAGCACTACAAATGATGCAAGAGATCCAAAGTGTTGCAAGGGACAGTGTCAAACTTGCCCTCCCCAGGGGAGGCACGTGGGCATTCCCACCTGGACCAAATGTATATTAATCCATGGGATTCTATACTTTTCGGTGGTGGGCAGTGGGGGACCCTCACTACCAAGAAGACCAGATGGAGGGGAGCAATGAGACGTTGTTGGGACCCTCGGACGGGTGATACGTTTCTACCTAACCCCCGTCACCCTCCCCCTGTCCCCCCACCACACACGCCTCCTAACTGACAATATTTATTC
>VXAZ01007512.1:171655-300804 GCA_013399875.1 Gymnorhina tibicen
TCTTTCTTTCTCTTTCTTTCTCTTTCTTTCTCTTTCTTTCTCTTTCTTTCTTCCTTTCTTCCTGTCTTTCTCTTTCTTCTTCTTTCTTTCCGTTTCTCTCTTTCTTTCTCTCTCTCTTTCTTTCTTTCTTCCTTTCTTCCTTTTTTTCTTTCTCTTTGCCTCTTTTACTATTAAATAAAATACGTCACTTTTTTTTGCACCAACATCTAACCTTGTTTGGTTTTAATCAAGTTTGGCGTATATTTCAAACCTTTCTGGGTTTGATCCATTTTATTCAGAGAGACTTAATTTTCCTTGCTCTTCTGCGTTTAAACTGGTTTGTAACACCATGGTCCTCCTTCACTGCGCCATCTTTAGCATGTTTGTATCTATTTTGTACTGGGGAGCCCAGAACTGGCCTAAGGACTCCAGGTGTGACATCACTAGTGCTGAGGAGAGGTGAAGGATCACCATCCTTGACCAGCTGGCAACATCCTGACCATGCAGCCCAGGACATTTTTGGCCTTGTCCTTTCAACAAGAACACATTACTGGTTCATGCTCAACTTGACATCCCCCAGGAACCCGAGGGCCTTTGCTATGAAGCTGCTTTCCAGCAAGTTGGTCCTCAGCATATGTTGGTGCATGGGATTATCTTTCTTCACTGGAAGAACTTCTAGCTTTGTTGCTGTGCCTGGTTTCTTGCGGTGGCATGGCAGGCCGCAACAATCCTGAGAGAGCCGCAGGGCATTCCTAGGGAGAGTGGGGGAACCACTTTCCCGCAGCCTTTCAGCAGCCTGAGCTATCTCAGTTAACTGTTGGCTCACAACAACGCGGTGACGGTAAAGGAGGCGAGAAGGCTCTCTGCATGGAGACAGCAGTAGGTCTTTATTCCATGCTAACTCTCCAAGGCCTAGGACTAGCACACGTGTCAGCCCCCATAGGCAGGGGGCCAGCACATGGCTAGAGCCCAGAGAGAGAGAAGCTGGTGGCTGGCTGAACCCCAAGGCAAAGAGGAAGATTCTGGGATTCACAGTCCCTATCTTGGGGAACAGGGGGGCAGTACAAGGGCAGAGTTAGGATAACAGAGCCAATAGGGAGAACCTGAGGGAGTGGTTTGGACTAGAGATGGAGGAAGGGGAAGCCACGTGGAAAGGCAGGCAGGGACATGAATAGGGGTATACAACACAGCTTCACTTTTCTGAACCTCATAAGGTTCCTGTTAAAACATTTTTCCAGCATGCTGAGGTTCCTCTGGATGGCAGAATGACCTTCTGGTGTATCAGGTGCTCCTCTCAGTCTTGTGTTAGCAGCAAACTTGCTTAGGCTACACTCTGCCCCATTGTCTAGATTATCAATGGACCTATTGACCATTCACCTGATTTTCAATCCATCTCACTGTCTGCTCATTCCACACATTCTTTGTTAGCTTCTCCACAGTGATCTACTAGGAGATAGTGTCAAAAGCCTTGCTGAAGTCATGGTAGGCAATGTCAGCTGCTCTCACCAAGCCAGTCATTGTAGAATGTTACCAGATTGGTGAAGTATGACTTTCCCTTTATGAATCCAGGCTGACTACTCCTGATTACCCCTATGTCTTTCCATAACTCTGGAAATGGTTTCCAAGTTTAGCTATTCCATCCCATTCACAGGGAACTGAGGTGTGCCAGACCAGTTTATAGGGTCCTCCTTCTGGAGCTTTTTGAAGGCAGAAATGACATTTGCTTTCCTCCAGTCCTCAGATGTCACTCCCAATTGCACTGATCATTGAAAGATTGCCAAAACTGTCCTTGCGATGACATCTGCTAGCTCTCCCAACATTTGGGTGCATCACATCAGTGTCCACGGGCTTATGTATGCCCAGTTCACTTAAGCATTCCCTGGTCTGTTCCTCTTCCATCAAGAGGAAGTCCTCCTTGCTCCAGACTTCCCCACCACACACAATCCTCTCCAGCCTCAAGGACCTTCACTTCTTGAAGACTGATCTTTCTAATAAGGTAAAGAAGACATTTAGGAGCTCACGCTTTGCCATGTTCTGCATGAACAGTGCCCCTGATCCATTCAGTACTGGGTACATATTTTGTCTACTCTCCTTTTTGCTACATATACCTATATTATGTATATACCTTTCTCATTGCTTTTGCCATCACACTCAGGATAAGCTTTGTCTTCTAATCATATCATAATGTTTGTATGTTATGTATATCTCTGAATCTATGTATTCCTCTCAGATTTCCCATACTTCCTTCTACATTCTGTATACTCTCTTCTTACAGAATCATAGAATTTTACTGCTGGAAAATATCCTTAAGGTCATCAAGTCCAACTATTAACTTTACACTGCCAAGTCCACCACTAAAGCACGACCCCAAGCAACACACCCACACATATTTTAAAACGTCCAGGAATGGTGATTCAGTCCCTTCCCTACGCAACCTGTTCCAATGCTTGACAATCCTTTTGATAAAGAAATTTTTCCTAATATCCAATCCAAACCCCTCTGGCACAACTTATGGCTATTTCTTCTCACACTGTTGCTTGCCACTTGAGAGAAGAGGCTGACACCCACCTTACCATAATCTCCTTTCAGGAAGTTGTAGAGAGCAACAAGGTCCTCCCTGAGCCTCCTCTTCTCCACTAAATCATCAGGTTCCTCAGCTTCTTCTCATAAGACTTCTGCTCCAAACCCTTCCCCTGCTCTGTTGCCCTTCTCCGGACACGCTCCAGCACCTCAATGACTTTCTCATGCTGAGAGGCCTAAATCTGGACACAGGACTCAAGGTGTAGCCTCACCGGTGATGAGCACAGGAGGAAAATCACTGCCCCAGTCCTGCTGGCCACATTATTGCTGATGCAAGCATAGGATGCTTTTAACTAGCACCTCCAGGTCCTTTTCCCTGGGCTGCTTTCCAGATACTCATCCCCAAGCCGGTAGCATTGCATGGGGTTGTTGTGGCCCAAGGGCAGGACCCAGAACTTCCCTTTGCTCCACCTCATACCATTGACTTTGGCCCGTCAATCCAGCCTGTCCAAATCCCTCTGCAGAGCCTTCCTACCCTCCAGCAGAACAACACTCCCTTTTCCTTCCTTTCATAATTATGAACTCCACTATCTTATGGTCACCACAAACAAGGCTGCCTCTGACATTTGTCTCTCCAGCATGGCTCCAACAAGGTCCAGCTGAGCACTGATTAGGAATTTAATATCAGGAAACTTCTGGATTGGTTATGGACTGCTGTGTTGTTCTAACAGCAGATATCAAGTCCCCCTCGAAGTCCTGTGAATGTGAGCTTACTTGGAGCTAATTTTAGAAAGCCTTGCCCACCACTTCTTCCTGGTCAAGTGGCCTGCAACAGATATTCACTACCATATATGTTACCCATGCTGGTCTGCTTTTTAATCTTTACCTATAAGGTTTCAGTTGGTTCATCATCAGTGCCTAGACAGAGCTCTAGAAAGCTGTTTTTCCACATAAAGGATGACTCTACATTCACATCTTCCTACCTGGTCCTTCCTAAAAATCTTGTGTCCCTCCGCTGAAGCACTCTGGTAATGTGAACCTTTCCACAACACCTCCACTGTCCCAGTAAAATCAAAGCTCACAACAGCACACAGATTTCTAATGCTTCCTATGTGTTTTCCATGGCATCCTTGATACCCAGTGTGACACCGCATTCCTATGTCCCTGTAGCCTCTACAACACCATAGTTGTATGCATACTCCTTAATGGTAATGTTCCTTGAAGTACTTTAAATTGAGAACAACATCCAGCAGCAGCAAGGAGTACATGCGAGCAGAAGTCAAAGCACAGCACAGACTAATCTGGGAGTTCAGTATAGATGATGGTATTTCTGGGTACTCTCTTTACTTATTAATATAGACATAACCTCAGATTAACTTTAATCCAAATGAGGCAAAAGGGAAATCCCTGATTATTATTTTAATTGTTGCTTTAAAAGACAGTCAAGAGCACACTAGGTCTTATTGCTCTGAAGAAGACCAGCAGTAATACAACTTTGCTTTTCAGACACTAATTATACAAAGACTCAGACTATGTGCTGTCTAACCCTGAGGACAGCACAATCTCTTGCTTTGCATAGAGACAACAATATTGTGATGAGGAAATTCTTTCCCTGAGACAGTACTCACTTTAAAAATCAATGTTTCATTTAAGGTAGAGAGGGAACTCAGAACTGTGGGGAAGTAAAAGTTTGGAAGTGGTGTAGATTTATACTTCAGTATCTTTTCTTAGGGTTGTTTTTTTTTATATATGTAAACTTTTTCTTCCCTGTCTAATGAGATTAGAGAGGCATAGTCTTCTCATTGTCCATTAGTTGAAAACAATACTAACTTATTTCCAAGTCAGTTTAGAGGACCCTTTTATGGGTACGGTCCTAATCAAATTCCATCACTGAAGGCACAGAGGTAGCACCTAGCTGTGTAGGACACAAAGCTACAAGGGTGGCCACTCACTTTGGCCTGTGTCAGAGCCCTAGTAAGTTGAACTGATTGCAGATTGGGATATAAGAGGTTTCTCTTCACTCAGGTCTTAAGCCTGTACATCTCCCTTCTGTATCTCTTCTTTCTCCCAGATGAAGCCTGGAACTTTCAAAACATACATATTTCTATCCTGCTGAGAGGCTTTGAATGGCTCTGACAGTGTTTATCCATTTATAAACTGAGGGAACTATACAGTTATTCTATCACCTGTGGACATAGTTCAATACGGATTATAAAAAATAATAGGAAAAAAACCTAAATTCTATCTAATTGCACACCTGAGGATCCATATTAGCCAAATGATCTAAATAGTGTAAATTGAATGAAGAACTTAGGGAAGTCTTTGTTTAATTACCTGACGGATTCAAAAGCGTGGCAGAACCAGAGAGCCTGACTACATCCATGAAAATTAGGTTGTGTGCCAAGTTGACATCGATGGCCTACGTCAGGGGGAGTTTGCCATTGCAGGAGGCATGGTTTCTGAATCAAATGTGGGGTGACACATCCTCTGTCTCTTGGTAAGGCAGAGGTTCCTGCAGATATGTCCAACTGCAAAAGTGTGAACCTTCTGTGGAATTTTGAGTCTAAAATGTTCACAGGAGCTCTTCTAGCTATCTAAGGAGCTAGGTGAATCATTGGGGTGGGCTAGGGCCTGGACTGCACAGTAGACCCTGAATTCTGCTGATAGGCCATGTTGGAAAACAAAGCAGTTTGTGTATCTCACTTCTATGCCCCATCACACATAAAGATTCAATAACTACTTACAGAAGAAATAGAGCTGCCTAATCTATTACCATTTGTCCCTTTTTTATGCCTCATAACATGAGAGGGAGTAATAACAAATGAACAAACTACTGAATTTCTTACTTTTTTGCTGGGACTGGGTAAGAAGCCATATCTACTGGCAGCACTGAGTCACATGTGAGAATTTTATTGCCTCAATAATCTAAGACAGATACAGTCAGTTGAAATGCTCTACAAAGCGGTCCCTGGTTTTAAATGCAAGAAGTCTCCAAGAAGGCCCTTCAAGCTGGAATGCACTGCTGTGATACAACTGGACTTCAGTGGTATTCACGGAGTAACCTATTCACACTCTAGCATTCATTTGGGACCTAACAGGGTAAAGGAAAGCAATATGGATAATTTGATTGCATAGGAAAAGCGATCCTTCCCTTTCTAAAATTAACTTTTGCTATTACAAATATTTCTGTGTGACAAAATAGATATATCCATTATGAGCTATGGAAAGGACTATACACTAGTCCAGGCACCCAACATAGTACTTTTTAATTGAGATTTTTACATGTGGTCCTTTTCTCTAAAGTAAAATGCTAACATAAACTGACTAGGATTTCATTATCTGGCTCGTACCACATGTTGTTTCTAGTTCTATAATACAAACATCAACATTAAATAGCAAACACCTAAAGCAACCTAAGAGGAAGAGAAATTCTTATAACAGGAAGATTTTGCATATTCAAAGGAATTTTTTAAAATATTCTTTCTGTGAGTATAAAATTTTCATTTGTTTTCCTTCCTACCTGCTACATTCAGCTGTTTCTAAAAAAAGGAATCGGGAAGATGACAAGAGTGCCACAGCTCCCTACAATATGTGATTGTTTAACCTTAAGTCACCTCAGCTGTGAAAACTGTGGATGCAACTTTGAAAAAATGTTTTGAATGTGACAGCAAAAGTATTTTGCGATGTTTATACATTTTTAATGATTCTGCTTCCAGCAGAACTGATATTTCTCACAGCCACAGAATAATGAAACCAGCTGTTAAAAGGATGCAGTTTTGCTTATGCTGTTTTCTCTGTATAGTTAGCTAAGAGACTGCTGTCTCTGAATGCAACAGAATAATTAGAATGATGCTTTAGGAAGTCTCAAAAAGCAGAGGTGCTTCTCCTTTTACATGGCTGCTTTTGGGGAAGAGGGCATGTGTACATGTGTGAGGGAGCACAGCAGCATGATGGCAGATAGAAATAGAGTAAGACAGCCAAGCAGAGGACTTGGACAATGTGCCACAGAGCTCAATAAATCTATATGGTCTCTTTATGCTCTGCAAGGTCATAGATGACACTGACACTGGTTTCCTAGCAACCCACTCTACTAACCTACTTTTGTCCCAATCACTGGAGAATGACTTTAATGCTCTGAGCTGTGTTTCAACATGTGGAGGAAAGAATCAAATTGACGCTGGTTAACTGCTGATGTGCAAAATGCCAAAAAGTGTTTTACTGGTCCATGTCCCCTCTGTGGCTTGCACACAGAAGGCTTTTTTATTAAAGAACAACAGCATTAAAGAATTCCTAAGTTTCACAGGAATATTAATTTCATTAAAAAGTGTAGACATATAAGTCTACACGTGTTTATTTAAGCAGGCATGTAGTACTGGATCCCAGTGGAAAAGAATTACCCCAAACAGGAGATGCTTATAATATTAAAATGTAAATATATTTTAAAAGAAAAAAATAAATAGAAACTAAAAAATAGGGAATTACAAAGTGCTTAAGTGATTAACATGGGTTTATTAAGCTATAGATAATATAGTCAATTAGTTAAAAATCCCGAGTGTGCTACAGTAATTATTAAAAAAATCTAAATTTTATATACCTGCCATATAAAACTGATATATTACAGAGAGAAAACAGAGTTTTTAGGCAACAGTAACTCACAGACATAAACATACTGAATGAACTCTCCTTCTGCAGCTTGTAAGTAATATGCATATGGTGAATAGGACACAGCTATATCTTGTCAAAATAATGATGTATTTATGTTTTCCTCTTCAAAAATTTTACATAGCCCTATTCCAAAACAGATGTCAAATGACACAGCAGGGTAAATCGTGCAAAGTAAAAACTCATTCAATTAATTTAGCTTTTTTCTCTGCTTGAGTAATGCTCCAAATCCTAACTAACCATAATTTAGATTTATGTGATCATTTCTTATAATTTTATTATTCAAATTTCCAATTCCTGACACACAATATTCATTCTGTGCTGGTTAAGTGCAAGTATTTATAAGAATCTGTTGAAAAGACTTTTCTGTGCCTTTATAATTGGTATTCTCATCCAGCCATAGGATGTAAAACTCGGAAAAGAACCACTTTATTTGACATGTAGCAAATGAATACTTTCATAACTCGTGTACTGTATAAACCTCAGCTCTGATTTATATTCAGTAGGACTTTTACTTCAGACAGACATAGCAATAGTGTTGGGTCTAACCCCAGTCATCCACCAAGCCCCACGCAGCCGCTCGCTGCCTCACCCTCCGACCAGCAGGACTGAGGAGAGAATGAGAATGGTAAAAGCCAGTAAAAGCCAGAGAAGTCATGGGCTGAGATAAAGACAATTTAATACAGAAAGCAAAAGTCACACACACAAATAAAGAATTAATTCACTGCTCCCCACAGGCAGGCAGGTATTCAGCCACCTCCAGGTGAGCATAATGGTGACTTGGGAAGACAAACACCATCACTCCAAATGTCCCCCCGCTCTCCTCCTTTTTGCCCCCACCTTATATACTGAGCATGATGTCGTGTGGTCTGGAATATCCCTTTGGTCACCTGTTCTGGTTGTGTCTCCTCCCAGGCTCCCACGCATCGCTACCTTACCAGCAGGGCAGTACTGGCACAGAAAAGGCGTTTGCTCTGTGTAGGTACTACTCAACAATGGCAACCATCTCTGTATTATCAACCCTGTGTTCAGCACAAATCCAAAATCTGGGCCCATACTAGCTACCGTGAAGAAAGTTAACTCTACCCCAACAAAAACCAGTGCAAACAGGCATGGGAGATATGCCCTTGCTTCCCTACATGCTACAAAACTTGCAGTTTTGCTGTCTAAAAAAAAACTCATGCTAACATTTTCCTTTCCCACTGCCAGAAAAACACATTGAGTGTATCACTGGATCCAAAACTACTGAATATTGTGGTGATCTACTTGAAAACACTTACTGAGCTGAGATGGAGCTTTTCGCTTGTGCTGACACAGCACTGGTCTCCCCTATGACAGATACTATCATTAACAAGAGAGAATGAGTTTTTTAATGCCAAATACAGTAATTGCCTAACCCTTGGCTATCACCCATCAGCACACACAGAAGACTGGCAGATACAAGGAGCGGGAATTAAAAGATTACAGGATCATAAACCACATATGCAGTGTCCTGCCCGCTGATTGAATTGAACATGTCATGAAGGTTCTCCTAAACTGTTTTGGCTGTGAGTGGCATTATGAGCCCATAACAAAAGCAAGGATCAACAACCTGTAGGAAAATCCACTAATAGCTGTTCCTCATGTAGGATTTGGAGAGTGGAGAAACATGCAGATTGACAGTACAGTAACTCCCTCACAGTGGGGTGTGGCCACCCAGGATTACTTTGCCTCAGTTACACAGTATGGTCCTTAGGTGGGAAGAGTCTGATCCCACATAAAAATAACTTATGTCACTTTCATTTTTACCCCAGAGTGCATTTATATTAGAGCTTGTTGATGGGGTTTGAGATGTTTCTTCTGGTTTGCCCAGCTGTCATTTATAACCTCAGAATAATAGCATTATCTAGATTGAAGGGAAGCCTTGGAAGTTTCTAGCCCAGTCTCCTGCTCAGAGCAGGAGAGATGAAGAGCAGAGTTTCCAGGGTTTTGTCCAATCAGCATCTTAGTATCCCAAAGCACTAATATTTCACACTCTCTCTGGATGCCTTTTCCAGTGTTTGATAATCCTATGATGATTTTTTTTTCCTTAAAAATAATAGAATTTTCACCATATTACAAATAATTGGAAATGTCTCAGTTCATGTGGAGGATGGATGAGTCCCACTCCTTCAGGAAATTTTCTAGGAATGACAGGTAAATCCATACAGGCTATATGTGTGGATGCGCTTGTTTAGTGATAATGGAAAAATGCTAAATGAAAAGCTGAGCCAGAGCACAGATAAATTGTGTTGACTAAAAGGTTTCCCAATTAACAAAGGGAGATTTGAGAGAATTGTTAAGTCTCGGTACATGATTAAATACAAACAAACAAACCCCCAAAACAAGAAACAAACAAACAAACAAAAACAGAAACAAAAAATTTTAAAATATCCCAGTAAATATTCTACAGAAGCCTGTAGAAAACAAGCAAAAACTAAACCACGGGGGGATGCAGATCACAGTGTAACCCTGAGAAAAAGCAAAGGAGAGGGATCCTGAACACAGCTGGAGTTCAAACCAGCCTTGGTGAAATCTCCTCACATTAAATTCTGGAAAATAAAACCCTTTAGACATTTAAGCAAACAGACTATACCAAACAATGCATCCATTCGCATCCTCAGTCTCTTCTACATAATTCTTTTCCCATCTCCTTACACCTCAAAGGTCTGGTCTGAATAGCCTTTTTTTAAGACAGTTTGGTGATACTAAAATACTTTTTGTAGCTATACTATTATCTTGCTTTCTCTGTTATTTCAGCTTCTAAAAGCCATATTTTCAGTGACTACAGGCATTTGACTTGGTTTCTTTAGATTTATTTTCAAATTATACAATTGTTTGGACATCCGTGCACTACTGAATGTATGCAGAAAGACAGCTGTCTTTTGAAACCCAAAAGAGTGAAAGTAAGGAAGTTTCACTTACTTTCAGCTTAGTTACTCTGTAGATTTATATCAATAAGATCTAGCTGCACGGTGTGGTAATACAGATCGTGATTTTTTTCACACACACCCGCCTCTTTCTAAATTGCTGTGGCTGAGAGGTTGGCACAACTGTAAATTTGTAACCATGAGATAATAGAACATATTATTAAATTCCCTTTGAAGAAGTTTCTTTCTATAGGATCCTTTCATTGCAGACTGAAATAGTATTTAAACAACCTATAGAATTTGTTGCCTAAACCCCAACCTCATCTGCCAGTTTTTCAACACTTCTTATATTCATTTGCATACACTAGTTAAATACAAATTGCTTATGGCACTCTGAGTATAATTTTGATTCCAGTAGAACTGAAGCACATGCAGAGTTAACTCATTAGCTTCACTAGTGTAATTGATATTGTAATCTATGTGTGCTAAAAGATATTAATGTTTTCAGTCTGCAGAGTCAGAGCTTACATAACTAATAAGCAATACTAATAAGAGTGTACATAACTAATAAAAGATGGAATAATCTTACCAAGAGCAAGGAGTGAAAGAAAACATTTAACAATGTTTTTGTTGTATGTTTACTTCAAGTATGTGTACATTTCTGTGTATACCTGTACATAATGTAAAAAATCCAAACAGGTATGTGGATCTGTATGGTCTATCTCCCACTTCTCTGTGTAGATCAACTGGCAACATTTTTTCTCAGTGAAAACAGACTAAACCATCTCCATTTATCTCACTTTATATTTGCAATGAGCAAGGAACATAGACTTAAACAGCTGTAGGTCAGCTGGATTGTAATTTACCCTTTGGTGACTTGTTCAGATCTAAGCCAGATACAGACAGACGGACATTCACAGGAAAAGATGAAGACATTTGGTTTGTGTGTTAGTGGGCAGAAGAGTTAAATTCCACAAAACAAAAATGTGTAAAGGATGAACTGTGCTTATGGCTGCCATGCCTTTCCTTTAGATTTACAAACTGTAGGTGCTAAAATGAGACAAAGCTGTCAACCATCACTTGCAAAACTTTGATATACTTCTTGATCCTCAGGGAAGACAACAGATCTTGCATCAGGTTTTACATTTTCTCAGACTCAGAAGTGGAAGCCAGTCTCTAGTTTTTAGAGGAATCAAGTGGGTGGTGCCAGAGATTACCAATCCTTGGAAAAGCCCTGCAAATTGTTTGTTATGCCTTCAGCAGCTGCGAAAGGGATCCTCCTCAGAAGCATTGAGTATGGTTCCTGTATAAAGTCTTGGCAACAGCTTAAATATCTTTCTCCCACCTGATTTTACTTTCCTTTTCTCTTTTTATCACCTGAACTCTGATACTGTAGGCATCACTGCCCAGATATCATTTTATCTTTGATAGGAGGGGTAATGCAGACAAAATAATAATCTAAACACATCTGCAACTGTTTTTAGAATCCAAAACTTTCCTACAGAGCTGAATATATCCGAAAATGTTCTATAAATATTAGCTAAAATTAAAACCAACTTTCTACTGTGTTTATACCCTCTTGCTTCATGGGGTTTTTTTTTAAATTAGAGAGAACAATTTCTCTGGGAACAACATTTATGAAGAAAAACTAATTTTAAACAAATATTGGAGATATTTTCTTAAACTAATTTTTTGGGGTTTTTCAATCACTGTACCTACATCAAATAATGAGCTTAAAAATTCTTAACCATGTTTGAACAAATAAAGTATATTATCAACGATACAGAATTACATTTAACCAGGTTATTTTTTTTAAATATAAAACTTAAATGTAGAATATAATATTTTTTAAAATGTATTTGCCAAACAAGTACGTAAATAGTAATTAATTTAACCTTTCCACACTGTCAATAGTCCCTATAATATAGTTCAACACTAAGTCAATCCAGGGCATGTTTTAGTTAAACTCTGCGAGAACTTTCTGTAAAACAAATTATGCTTCTCCACCCACAAGCCAAAACCAGAAATCCATCCTTCCAAACAGCAGTGCTGAACTCCATTTGAGAGTCTCACAGAATAGCTCATGATACAGTAGGCATACATTACTAAAACATTATATATAAAAGTATACTGAAGTTAGAACCTTTAGCTACAACTCCATGTGGGAGTGGAGTATGGATCAAAAATCCTTTTGACCAATTATCCCTTATATATCTGACCATGGCCAACCCACACCTGGGAACATAGACACAGCTACATACAAATATACGTGACTGCATAAACACACACATTACGTACAATATACGGAAAGAATGTTTATCCACGCAATTATCCATGCATGTCAGTAAGAATCTTTACCCAGAAGGAAGTTCACATATATAGAAAAAGTGCTCCTGTACATCCTGCACCACCAGATATTTATTAACATTTTCCCCACTTCATATTGTTAATCCATTAAAGAATTATGTGGTACAATTACTTTTCACAGGCATATTGTAATAATATCTGACTGTAAAGTGAGTATAATGGCATTCAGTTAATATGGTGAAAAGACTTGAAAAACAATAAGCACCAAAATTGGTGGAGCTTATTTATGTAAGAAGGACACCATCAAATTGACAGTCCACAGAATGTGCGTGTACACATGCAGCAAGTCTAGTTTCATTTTTATATAAAATAGCAAATCAACTTTGGGGGGTGTTAATTATTTTTCTAATCTTTGCAGGAGTGTCCAATAGAAATGAAGGTCTACATAACTAAGAAAAAAACCTGGATTTCGCTCCTCTGATAAAGCACTATTGTCATGGTTCAGGATTGACATTCCCCAGTTTAGTGTTCCCATTGAAACACTCCAAATCATGTGCTGCTGGCTCACTCTTCCACCCCCTCCCCCATGCAGCATGCTGGAAAGGAGAATTGGAGGCACAGAAGATAATGTGTCGAGATAAGAAAATTTTACTGGAAACACTCAATAGGATAACAAACAGTATCGGCAGCAATACTAATGACAGAAGATACAAGAGAGAGGTGACGGATCCGCACACAATGGAGCCTGGTATTATGGAAACTGCTGCCAGGGTTCCCAACCAGAAAAGACACACTTCCCCCCACCCCCAGCAATCGTGTGAGGTGGTGTAGAACAACTACCTCTCCTGGCAACTGCAAAAATTAACCCTGTCCTGGCTGGAACAGGGAAAACTATCTACAGGTAGAAAGCATGGTGAGAAGACAGCAGATTTTGATCAGAGCCTCATTTTAGCTGCCCACTATGCCAAACATTGGAAATTACTGGCTCTAACTACTGAGAGAATGGAGATTCTCTTGATGCCATGAAAACTAATGAATGATGTATAAATATGATTTGTTTATTCCTTTTTGTATTGCAAGTAATCCTGTTGACTTCGATGTGTAAATTTATGTCTTGGACTGAGTTTTTACTCAATTGAACTATCTCTGTATAAACTAGGGTTAAAGCTGAATTATGTATGCTTATTTTGCTACTTTGAGTTGATTTAACAGATGATTTAAAATCATATTTTTAGTCAAGACATCAATAAACCCTGAGTTCGTTATGTGTTGACCATGTTTTCCATGTATTTAATAATACTCCTTCTTGCTTTTTGTGTGTTGCTATATCTTCACAAATATCTCTTTTTTGACTAAATAATAAATAAACAGTAAACCTAGAAAAATAATGAATTAAAGAAATGTAACTTTAGGATGGCTCATTGCCATTGACACTATTACATGTATATATCCATCTTAAATATTCAGAGAATTTTCAAAAGCACTCCATACATAATATCGGAATTGTGACCTGTCTGCAGCTGGTATTTTGGCCCCTCAGTAAAATCCGGGATTTCTACTGTGTTATGTTGGACTTGCTTTCCACTTCCAGCCACTCCTATGATAATTAGAAGGAATTAACTTTTGAATTTGTCTTCTGCATAGACAATCAGTAGTGGATGGTTGCCCCACAGCTCTTCTAATTGTAATAATTACTTCATAGTAGACCACAAAATATTTGAAACTAAACCAAAAGAAGTTTTTACACTGAACCACTGAAACCACTGAAAATTTTTGCCTGTAAAAATTTGTTTTTCAATTGACATCTTGTCGATTTTCCTATCAACAGTGTGTCATTGTCCTCAAGCAACCATGAAGCAATGGGTGAGGAAGTAAGTGTTAATTCAACCACAGCAAGTAGCACTGCATGGTCCTCTACATGGTCTTCATCCAGCTCAGTCCCTCCATAATAATGCATGAATTTGGTCCATGAACATGTTGCCCACCACATTGGGCTGGTCAGTGAACCGAAATGTGCCTCTTTGGAGCTGGCCTTGACCCTTCTGACAGATCACACGTTACAAACATATGTTACATGAATAGCTAATTTTCAGTTTGGAAGGATTATATGCACAACAGTAGTTAAAATTGTGATAATATATCTGCTAAATTCAAGAGGACATAGCTGATGGTACCCTGTAAACCTAAATATCTGGCAATTCATGTACTAATTATTTCTTGAAGCAAGAGCCTTTGCTGAATACCATTCTAGGTAATACCTAAATCTGAGCTTTTTTAGGATATCAAGCATGCTGTACTGATAATACAGCAATATGAAAATATACAGTTTAAAAATACACGCAGTACAAAATGTCAGATCTTAATGTGATTTGGAACAGAAACTCAAAATGACCTTGACAACTCACAGCATAAAAGCCCCTGGTATTTTGGTGCCAAGTCAGACACAATTTTGGCTGTGGATTCTGTTTTCAATGTTTTCTGTTTCTACAGTGGTGTTTAAATCTTTAAAGAATTGATTGCCTTTGGTGATTTTGACAAATACTTCAATGATGATATAGAGCACGCAAAAAGACTCATGAGATGTTAAATACAGTTTAACTTTTTTCTTTAAAAAACCTCACATTTCTGGATCTTAGAGAAATTGCTCTTTTGTTAATGAAAAACCTTTGTTGTTACCACATGTTTCAAAGCTGTCTCAAAGGGTGAGACAACAGATAACTTAATTGAGAATAGAAAACAAAACCAGAGTTCTAGAACAAATATCTACTTAGTACTATATAGGGATAAAAATTAATTTGCTATTGAGCCTTCTCTTCATGTAACTGATTTTACACTAATTAGTTCCCATGAAAATAACTTGGGTGTCCATTTAAGAGTGTTTTTTCAAGTTTAAAATGCTTAGGAGTTTTTCTTGATTAGCTAGAGGTTTGAATTTTTTCAAATTAAGATATTCTTGAGGCAAAATAAAAACGTTCAGAAAAGAGTTTAATTAAGTTGGATTAAAAACAGATTTAAAGCCACCTCAAAACAGGAATAAAACACAGACAAATTTAAAGCCACCACATACCAGACTTGTAAACCTAGTGGTTCCTGTCCTGAATAGGTTAATGTTACCATTTGGGCCTAAACACCCATTCTGGTGTTTATATTATATTCGGGGAGATACCTCACACCCCAAGAGTTCCATAACATATTCTCCCTGTCTGCAGAAGCAATTTTGGTTTATGCACAGGGGTTCTGCATTTCAAATGTAAGTATTGTGTGAAGTTTGCGTAACAGAGCAATTGTTCTCCAGCTGCCGAAGAGTTGCCTCTAAGGTCTACCATTGTCAGTGGAGGCCTTCATCCACACTTCCAGAATACTGCAGATCAATCTTCAGCTGAAGGCAAGAAGAAAAATTTTCTGCTTCTGGATAAGTGATGAGATCTTAAGATAAGTCTTTAGATAAAAAAATATATTTTTGGTACATTACTGGACACTGAAGTATGCTGACTAAAAACTTTTCTGCTTAGTTCTACTTCTTCCTGTCATGTCATAAACATTTTCACTGCATTTTCTTACATCAGATGCATCTTTTGTTAGTCATGTCTATGTTGACAGACCATGTGAAGTATTTGAACCAGCAGAACACAGAACTTTGAGCTCAAATGCAGGTTCACAGTGACGAGGGCAGTAGATCAGACCAGCATTTTACTCTGGAAAAGACAGTAGAACAGAACAGTACAGCCTTGAAGAACTAGATAAAGGATTTAACTCAGATAAACACAAGTAATGAAAATGGCAAGCAGGATGCCAGCTCAGCTCTGCTGGGCTGACAAAGCAGAAGTTGTGAAAAACAACAGTATTTCACTTACTCACAATCAGGGGTCAGGGAGCAACCACCTAAAAACGACACTGGACGTTGAAGACAGACCCCAGAAAACCCCATAAAGGCTTCCATTAAGGGTACAACCATGTAAAAACCATGTAAAGTAATACATATACATCAGGTAATCAGGGATGGCTGATGAATAGGTAATCAGTGTGTATGATAAAAATTTTGTTTACCCAATGCTTGGGGCACTCGATTAGAGGAAATCTCCTCAGAGTGACCAGTGTATTGCAATAAAGAATGCCTGATTTCTAATTCTCAACACTGTGCTAGAAACTTTCTATCCGGATGATTTCAGTATCAATGGCAAGCCTTTGGTTTAATCCAGATACACGTTAGTTTGTTAAATTACATGTTGGCTATGTGTACAACTGAGGAGCACAAATTACAATCCAATATGAAATTTTTTGAGATGTCATTTGCAAAGTGAGGATCAAGAGGACTACATCGGAAAGTGTGAAAAGCAGCCAGCAAAATGAATGATTCTGAACCACTAATACAATCCATAAGATATTTTTGTAAATGTGGTTGTCTGACCGTGGCACTACGTGGATGTCTGGATGCTTTAGGACAAAAATCACCAGAAAGAGTGTAAAGTGATTAAACTACAAACCACAAATTCATGTTTGCCTCTGGTCTGCAATTACAGTATATCAGGAGAACCAAATTTTGCTCAAGAGACTGGTAATTCAGTATTCACAGTGCTCAATTCAGTCACAGGTCCTATGTTAAAGTAGTAAGGGCTACTTCAAGACCTGTGAATAGTCAAAACACAGGTCTGCACACTTTATAGACAAACCCTTGTGGAACATTTATTGGGAAGTTGTATTTCTTCCTTCAAAGAGCTAATTCAGCCTATAGCAAGTTGCTTTATGTCCAGAGCCTTCTGACTCCTGAAGTCATCTGTAGTATCTATAGTAATTTATTGCTTTGGGAATCTGATGGTATTTATGTTTAGCTGTTTAAGCCACCTTGAAGTCACCCAGCCACCAACCCTCAACCCCAATTAAGTTACTCCAATATTAGACTTGGGGTATGAAGCATCAGGCTCATGTCACAGGTATCAGCAGGCTAAGCCAAGGGGCCTGGGGCTTCCTGTTGAGTAGAAAACAAGTCCAAGTGAAGGAGTCAAACACCACAAAGCAATGAGATACGAGCAAAATGTTGTGATTATATCATTTCATAGCCATCAGCATGGCTAAAAAAAGTTGAGCCATCTATTTGTAGCTACCACATAAGCTCACAGTTAACTTCCAAAGGACTGAAATCTTGGTACCATGCTTGTGGTGTTTTCTAGTACTTATTTACCAGTTAATTTACGACTGTCATTAATCACTTTGGAAAGAGATATAACAACTGGTTGATTAAGCTATCCAAATGTGATCTTGGATTTTTAGCTGACTTATTGTCTTCTCAGAATCACATTTTTAAAAAAGTGGGGGAAAAGAGCAACAGTCACCCAGTATCTGAAGCCAGGGTAACATATGTGAATGGACATTTCTTTTTCTAGACAGATGTATTGGCAAACTTTTTCAGCCTAACCTTACAGCGTTCTTTGTAAATACCTCTGTGCATTGGGTCCTCTGAACACCTAAATAAACCTCTCTATAGCAGTACAGTTCATTCAGGAAACAACAAATTCAGGAGCTTGAGGAGAGAAAGGTACATTTCAGAGCCTAATTGCTTTGTTTCCAAGCTACCTGTATAAAGTGCTTGGTCTCTTAGCTCTTGTCATTTATCCTGTCTCCTTTCTTCTTTCCCCTCTGAAATTTGTTCCACAATAAATTTTTGCTAAAGCCAGATACCTCAAAAATTGTTTGAAGTGTTGGTAAGTTAAGAAATATTTCCTAACTTATTTATCAGGCATGCTCTGTTTCTCAAAGAAGAAAAAAAGATAGACTCTAGTACTAAATTTTCTTTGATGAATATTGAAATAATTCAAAATAAATCACATTCAGTTTGAGATTTATAATGAGGGAAAGTTCATTAGCTCATTAGCAGGCAAAATAAGTTTTCAAAGGGTTCATGAATCTATAACAAACAAACTACAGCATCTAATTTACCTTGTTGAGCATAGCATTACAGGTTACATCGACTTAATTAGGATGTACCATTGAACATTCAGGTGCATAGTTTAGTAACAGTGCAGAATAAACCTCGACTGATTTTAATTTAATTTAAATTAAATTAAATGCTGGAAAATAATAACATTCCAATTAGTTTTAAGAGTAATTTTGCCTTGGAAGTGTATGTTCATTATAAAACACATATTTGTTTTTTTAAAGGTAGTAACTAAAGCTGAGACATACGATGTTTTTAGAATTGTATAATTCTTTAAGACCTAACTACTCCAATATAAGTATTGCATGTGAAATATTTCATCATTTCTACAGGTGTGAAAAGTGTATTGCTAGAAAAATTGCATAAGGCAGTCAATCTTTATAGCCCAATCTGCCCATATATGCTTATGGAGATTGTGGAGCTCTGGAAATCATCTAATTAAAAGCTGATTTAATGCACATATGAAGACAAAAGAACAAACACTCTTCATTCAGTCATCTATTGCTGGTTCAATCCAGATGTGGTCTTCCTTTAACAAAGCTACCTTAAGTCTTTAGTCAGGGAAACATTTTATATTTTACTTTTTTTCCTACAGGATAAAAAAGAGGACCTTGGGAACTAAAAAGGTGTCAGGCTCACCTCTCTGCCTGGGAAAATCATGGAAAAGATTCTCCCAGCAGCTCTGCTAAGGCACATGGAGGATAGCGACAGGATTCAGGAGAGACAGCTCAGCTTTACCAAGGGAAAATCCAGTTTGACCAACCCAGTGGCCTTCTATGGTATGGTGGTTACATCCCTGGACAAGAGAAGGGCTACAGATGTCATTTATCTGGACTTCTGCAGCACCTTTGACATGGTTCCCCAAAATATCCTTCTCTAAAGTGGGGACATATGGGTTTGATTGGTGGACTGTTTGGTTGATAAGGAGTTGGTTGGGCAGGTGCATGCAGAGGGCAGTGGTCAATGGTGTCATGATAGACACTGATGAAAAGTGGTGTCCCTCAGGGATCCACACTGGTACCGGTGCTATTCAAAAGCTTCATAATGACATGGACAGTGGGATTGAGTGTACCCGCATCAAGTCTGCAGATGACACCAAGCTGAGTGGTGTTGTTGAAACACCTGAAGGTCAGGATGCCACCCAGAGGGACCGGCACAAGCGCAAGAAAGCGACACATGGGAACCTCTTGTGGTTCAACAAGACCAAGTGCAAGGTGCTGCACCTAGGTAAGGGCAACCTTATATATAACCTGTATAAACACAGGCTGGAGGATGAACAGCTTGAGACCAGCCCTTTGCAGGAGGAGTTGGGGGTGCTGGTAGATGAAAGGCTGGACAAGAGCCAGCAATGTGTGTTTGCATCCCAGAAAAACAATTGTGTCCTGGGCTGCATCCAAAGCAGCAAGGCCAGTAGGGCCAGGGAGCAAATTCTGCCCCTCTCCACTCTCATGAGACCCCACGTGCAGTGCTGCACCCAGGTTTCGGGTCACCAGCACAGGAAGGACATTGACCTGGTGGAATGAGTCCAGAGGAGGCCCCCAAGATGATCAGAGGGTTGGTGAACCTCTCCTGCAAGGACAGGCTAAGAGAATTGGGACTGTGAAGCCTGGAGAAGAGAAGGCTACCTTACTGCAGTCTATTTTTAGTACCTGAAAAGAGTCTGAAAAAAGGCTGGAGTTTTTACAAGGGCACATAGTGATAGGGGCAATGGTTTTAAACTGAAAGACTGTAGGTTTAGATTAGACATTGGGAAGAAATTCTTTGCTGTGAGGTAAGTGAGGTATGGAACAGGTTGCCCAGAGAAGCTGTGGATACCCCATCCCTGGTTCAAGGCCAGGCTGGATGAGGCCCTGAGCAACCTGATGTAGTGAAAGGTGTTCCCGCCCATAGCAGAGGGGTTGAACTAGATAATCTTTGAGGTCTCTTCCAACCATAACCACTCTATGATTCTAGGATTCTCCAAAAGCTTCAGTGGAATCTCTGTTTTGGCAGGAACACCTCTGAGATCATTTTCTCCCCTTGTCCTCCTCTGTCCTGGTGTCTGTCGGGCTGTTTCTTATATTATTTCTCTCATAACTTCCATGCAGCATTTTTTATCCTTTCTTTCTTATAATATCAGAGACGTAACACCACCTTGGCTGAGGGGCTCAGGTGTGTCCCATGGTCTGTCCACTGGAGCTGACTGGAGCCACCTGTGTCTGGTACAGGGAAGCTCCTGGCCTCTCCTCATGGAGGTCACCTCTGCAGCACAGCCCCTATCCCTCAAATGCCTGGGCAACAACACTCAATATAAACAGGTTTACACTATGCAAGAGAACAAAAAGATTCCTAAGCATACCGGAAAGCAAATAAAATAAATTGAATTCTTGAGAGCTATAGCTAACCACTGGAATATTTTGCTTTATGGCATTACAAGTGATTTATTTGCTGATTTAAACTATGAAAGCATATTTTACTGCTTATCTGAGAGCACTGAGCTTCACTACATACTACCCCAAATATTTACTTATGTTTTTTAAAACTAACAGTAATGGTTTCATTGTTTTGCTAGCCTGAAAATAAGTGTGCTGAATATTTGCCATTTCTGGGAGAGTTCATTGTAGGACCAGTTAGACTAGTTATTAAATTGTGAATAAGTAGCAATTATGATTGTGTCTCATATCAGCAAGGTAGCATTTTGTGCAAACAGCTTTCAGCAGTGGAGTTTTGTTGTTAAGAGTCCTTTCTCAACAGGCCAAGTGACACACTGACCATGGTCAACTTGAGCTACATAGTTTCTGTAGCACTTAAGTCTCGCCTTAACCAACGATGATTGCAAATGATTCTGAATGTCCAACAACAGAAGGTCCTTTAGGCAATGAATTTTGATTGTTCTGCTCATAAGAGACCTCAAACTATATGAAAAGAGGAACTTTAAATGTCCCCTGATCCTATTAGAGGGTCATTACTCCAGGTCACGAATGCATTGCACTGTTAATGTACTATAATAAATGCTGACAACTATAAAGTACCAATTATGGAGAGAAGCAAACCACCATCTCGGTTATACACTAAATGATTCATTTACAAAATAGTTCAGGAAAAGTTGGGCATCTTTTTGTTCATGTCTTGTATACAAGTTTAGACCGTCACTTAGAAGAAGGAACTTTCTGTAGAGTTTTGGGTATTATTTTTTCTTGCATATCTTTTGGCAAAGGAGCTGTCCTAGCAACAGCAGGTCAAAAACTGTTAGCTATTTTAAGCCAGTATCTGTGCCTTCCTTTCTAATGTTGTTTCTTCACTAAAATAAGCATTTTTCTTTTTATAATGCTAATTTCCCAGTCTGATTAATGTGTTAAAAAGACTGGCTATACCCAACAGTATGGTGGAAGTTATCTTCCTTTTCATCTTAGCTACACATTTTAAATGTAGAATTTTTAAAACAGCAGAGATATTCATTGTAATGTTTTAGTCTCAAGGACAGACATTTTAACCTATTTTTCTTCTTGGAGTGCTTTCTAATTTACTGACATTATCCTGAATTATGCTTTGAAAACGTTCCCCATTTCTTATTAGCTGTTGAGTGTAAAACCAGATATATTAGAAACAGGGCTTTCTCTGTGCTTTTCCACTACCAAGCCAAAACAGAAAAATATTGATAATAGAATGAGGAGTTGAAATGCAAATAAGTGTCATAATTGTTGAAGAGCCATGTCTTTGCTTCTAGTTACAATGACAGCCAAAATCCATGCAAATTAAATGTAGCCCTCAAGTTTTCCATTATTTAACTGGATGAGGTCAGAACAAAGCCCATTTCCTTCATAGGCCTTACAGTAGAGCACAGGTATGACTCCAGTGATGCCTGTGCTTTTAGGTGATATTTGGCTTTAGAAAATATTAAGAAACAATAGACATCTTTCTTACAATGAATGAATATTTAATTGTTTTCTTGTTTTGATTTTTTTATCCCCCAGATCAGTGCAAAAATGCCCTTCTCTCTGAGGCTCCAAGCTGAGTTTAGCAAAGACATTATATTTGTCTCTTGCTTTATCTTGCTGTATCAGACTGGGATGTAACTTAATTTCTATCATCTAGTTTGTCATGAAAGGGCCTCCAATTAGAATTTCACCTACCGTCTAAGTTTTTTTAAAGCCTTGTCTTGAGTCATCTTGATAAACATGTTTCTGAAGTGTTGATTTGGAGGGAAAAAAGTATCACTATCATTGTTATCTTGCAAAAAAACATCCAGAAAATTGGCTTTCAAGGATCAAGTCTAATAAATGAAGCTGTGAAGGTATAGCAAGTATACTTCTAGAGCTCATAGGAAATGAAACAAAATTGCTAGATGTAATCAAAAAATAATGTATGCAACAAGAAGCAATGACTATCCAAAGTGATAATCACCATCTTTGCAAATATTGTTAAATGAGACATGGACAGAAATATCAATAAATTGTGATGCATATTGAGTTAGAAAGAGACAAAATAAGAGTATCTGTTGGAAATACGGTCCTTGAAGATGACAAGGAGTTCACAAGATATCCATGAGGATTTGCAAGTTGTTTCGCTAAACTAGATTTAGCTTTGAAGACAAACACTCCCTTGGTATCTGACAACATTTCAGATGTTGATGAATGTATGAATTATGTGGATAGGTAGAAAAGAGTTATGCAAAGAAGCAGTCAAGTGCAGGGTTGTTACAGTTTGGCTGTGAGAAGAAACATGGGGATAAATAAGGAAAGCACAGTAAACTACCAGAACTTTTAATTTTTCCCAGTGATATTTTTTCTGAGCTTATTTTAAAAGGAAGACATGAATTTTGGAAAGGCCTTCTTTTTCTTTCTCTCTTGTGGCAATACAAGAGAGAAGCAGTGGAAAAATTAATTTCAAATTCCAACTTGCGCTCAGCTGTACCCAAGAGGAATTAGGTGAGGTATAAAGGTAACATATGCTCTTTCTCCCAGATGCCTCATTCTCTGCTTCTTTCCCACAGATGTTTTATTTTCTTTTCAATTAGCACCTGTGAGAAAATAAACATTAAAAAATTGCAACTATTCTCCCTTCTGTGATTCAAGCACTGGAATGATGTGAAGAGTGACATTCAGAAAATGAAGTCAGATATGGACCTGTATCGAAATTTAGTTAATACTTTTGTCTGGTTTACAATGATTAAAGGCTTATTCACCTAGAATAAAAACCAAATAAAACATATAGAAGTGGAAAAATTAGTCATCTAGTGAACACTCATGTTGTTATATTGTCAAGTCTGTCACTGAAAGCTGGGAAATAAATTCTCCAACCAATTCACTAGGTTAGAAAGCTGACATTACTTTTTTAGCAGCGCTGGATGCATGGAGAATTCTCCTAAAGCAAGCATAAGCAGCAACATAACAGTCCACGTTATAGCCATGAAACTAATACACATTCATCACATTTCTATTATATATTCTTTGCATTTCCTGAATATGTACATATATGCTAATTATTTCCATGAATCTGTTTGGATATGAACAACGGTCTTCTGAGGGTCTTGGGTGGTCATTTGGGAACATCTCATTCCTCAAAATTCCCTTTTACAGTCCCAGATCTTCTGATGAATCTTTTCTCCTTGGGAGTTTCTCAAATATGTGGACAGGTAAAGATGCACTTCTCTTGTCATTCTTTAGACTGGCATTCTATCTCTGTTCTCAAAACCAAGACATCTACTAGTACATCTTAGTCACTGATAAGTGTAAATAAGCTGACACAAAACTATTAGTCACAGATATAGGGAGTTAATACAAGGCCATACTAAACTCTGGTATTTGGACTAAGCACTATATATGGTACAAAACTAAGCATTAATCCCAAATATAGGTATCATACACTATTGTGACAAAGTTAAAAGAATTTTTTAACATCTTCCCTCAATCATGCATAGATTTCTTCTTAAAGAAATATAACCTGTTTGGTAAAAAGGGGGATTTTGGGGGTTTTTTTAGACTTCATTTCTTTGAGAAAATTTATTCTCTAATGCTAGGCTTTTGTCCAGCAATAATAATTTTGTTCTGGAGCAAACTTGATCAAACGCACTGGTGAGTATTAGCTGCACAGTTCCACTAACACCTATATCTTTAAAGAAGGAAATGTTATCATTTAAAGACCCATTTTGCCAATCTTTTCAACTTGCCCTGTTCAGCCTTCTCATTTTCACTCAGTAATTTCTGAACGGGACACATACAGTGCAGACAGTGCAGTGCATCCAAAACACATCAGTTCAATCAAAGTTCAAAGTTTGTTTATGTGATAAACCATTGAGCTGTGCTTGCACAGTAAGACCAACAGATCCAGAATGTGTGACATTTATTGCAAACTTGCTGGCATCTGTGCTTTCTCAAAAAGTTTGTAATGAATTGCTGTTTCATGTAGCAACTGGATCTGATGTTTCTATCAGAAAAAAAATAAAAGAGGATGTGGCAAATTTCTTCAAGGGATCAACCAGAACTTTAAGATAAAAAAATACCTCTTGATTTCTGTAGAGCAAAAGTCCACAATGAGATGGTCTCTATAAAAGTAGTGCTCAACAGAAGAGAGGTCCTTTTGAATTAAACTCCAGTCACACCTCCTGTGAATCTAGCAGTTGAAGCAGTGCAATTGAGTGCTTTGGCTGGATGCAAGAGAGTAAAGATTATGTCACTTCAGTCTGTATTTACTTTGAGTTTCTCTTTAGTAACTTTGTGCTCCAAACAATGCAGGGCTGAATGTCACATCCATTGCTGAGTGACATGTGCTGACAATAACTCATGGTATTACTGGCCAGCAGTGAGACTGAAGCTGCATGCTGCAATCTAACCTTATTTGGTTTGCGCTTAAAAGGATTATTAGTGAGTAGAAGGTGTTGAGCATATCTAATGATAATAGTGACACGTGGCAGAGATCCCTGTCACACATACACCACATACAGTCACATACACCACACACTCAACTCACTTTGTCCTCATCTGGTGTCTTTTTCAATTGCAATAAGAGGTAACGTACAAACTCATGCAACCTTCATTCTCATTTTCAGCACTGTTTTTTTATTGTCAGTTTCTGATTACTATTTCTATGAAGTATGTTAGTTTGGGAGACAGCATAGAAAGCAGACATCAGAATTCACAGGCTATATACATTCCTCACCTTGACTTCAATTCAAGTACATATGACTCAAGCACAGGCAATCAACTCTCACAAACACTTTCTTGCTACTGAACTCAAAGGCAATGTCTCTCTCTTGGCCTTCTTTCTCTAAGAAGAGAGAGGACCCTATAAACCCAAACGTGTAAGTGCAATTCATCACTCATCCTTGCTGTCCTGTCTTGGTGATGCCTGCTTTATGTCCTTCAACATTGCAGAGAAAAAACCTTTCTGAAACATAATAAAAGGGATAACAGCACAAAAGAGTCTGCTAATGGCCAAACCTTCCTGTCAGTCCACTTCCCACAGGCTGCTCCGCTGGTTTTGAAATGTAAAGATAGCTAACAGAGATGTGCAAGTCAATGCTGGCGTTATTGTTATTGCCTCCTCAGTACCTCAAGTATTATCCTGCAAAATGACTGCCTAAACATAAGCGTAATGGTTACCGACCTGCAAATGCCAATCCCATGATGGGACAAGCCATGTTGCTTCCTTTCTCTGATTTCCTCGGCAATGTTAAAGAACACAGCACAGGTAGAAATACAGAGTATTTACTATTCTGACTGTCCCCAGGCACTCTCACTCCTTTTCTGGTCTTATTAATTTATTTAGTGGTGGGCCGAATCAAGAACAAGGGCACAAAGCTTGGGCTGTCCAGTGCTGTCGACAGTGAAACTGCTGAGCAGGAGGAATACATTTATTTCCAGGCATCAAAGCTATGGTCCCACTGTTCTTTGTCAGTACCTGACAGTGTTTTATATATGAATACTAAGTGATCTTTCCTTTAAAACCTAACACCTTTGCACAGCCATTTAGGTGTACATGACACAGCTGAGCCATTTGTAGTTCAGGGCATTACCACAGGGCATTTGTACTACGAAGAATTAATTTGTAGTGGGATCCATTAGAGTCTAAAGCAATACTTCAAATAAGTTACATTATTATTTCTTCTGTGCTTTTATGTTCTCTCCAACCAATCCTCATGCTTCAGGGCATATTCTGATTAGCAGATGGGAAAGGGGAAAAAAAAAGATTCCCAGTTGTGTAGATTTATATTATTAGATGAATTGTGAAATTGTGCAGTTTCCCTGAAATATCCAGCAGAACTAGGAAGAGGATGCTAGATTAGATGAGCTGCTGATATAGTTTTGTAAATCCTCTGGAATGAGTTCTAACACTGAAAAGAGTTTGCTCTGGTTATTAAGAACAACTTCTCTGGATCTATTGAATAGAAACAACTGGAAGTTTCCCTCTGGGTTTTGTTGTTCGTTTGCTTTTTTTTTTAATTAGGCATTGCTCTGTTGGCTCTCTCCAAGTTATTCAGATGGGGTAGGCACTCTGATGATTACCAACACAACTCTTTAGCCTGTGGTCTTTCCCAAACACAGAAAAGCTGGCAGGAGGCAGCAGTGGTGGCTTGAATCTATTCATTGATTTTAAAGGACTTCGGATCTGGCCAGTAGGCATGGATCTGTCAGGATTCTAATTTAACTGACATGTACCATTATAAAAGGCTTCATCACTGGAGGGAAGTGGATGAGACCGTCGTTTGGTGCAGTGAAGAATAGATAAGATGTGATTTGATATCCTTCCACGCTTGTAGTGGTTATAAGGCCTTGCACAAGCTTCAGAGATTCCTTGATGTCTTGGTTTGAAAGACAGGTGTCCGCTGAGGAAGGCAGGAGTCCCCCTTCGAATGGAAAATGCAATCCCCTTCCCTCCGAATTATTATAAATTTGAAATTAAGTGGCTTTCCAATAAAGATATGAGGAACAGGAATAACGGGGTTTTTTACTAATACACACACACACACACATACACACACATATATATAAAACAAAACAATAATACAGAGAAACTGATGTAACCTGACAGAGTCAGCGGTACGACCTGACACCCTGCCGGGCAGGGTGTTGGTAGCAGTTCGATTCAGTGGTAGCTGCAGCTCTCTTTGAAGTGGTTCTGTTGAAGTGGTGATCTTGTCAAAAAGGTCTGATCCTCCTCAGAAAATCCAGTGGTGGTTGTGTAGCTCTTGTCCTCTGGGATCCCAGTAGGTAAGGCTGCTTGTGCTGTTCCAAACCCCAGATTTTATCCAGGTGGGAATGCTTAGCTTCTTCCCCCTGGGTGGAGCATCTCCCAGTGGGATGGTGAGTCATGTGGCAAGGCACTGATGGGCCCATTAACAGGAGATAGTCCAGAGGGAGGAGGCAAGGAACATTGCTACACCGGGTCTCAACAGCTCATGGTAATAGAATACACTGTAACCCAGGACACCTGATCTTCAGTGTAAAGTAGGACGGGATTTTCCCCCTCCTATTGCTCCTTTCCCAGTTTTATGATAAACTGGCAACATTAATGAGGAAAGCAAAAATATGGTGCAGGATTTTTTTGAGAGAGTATAAAAGAAATAAATGTTTGTTGATTTATCTCCTCCGCCATGCCTCTTCATTATATTCTTCATTAATATTCTATTAATGGCAAATCCTAAACTTGTTTAATATGGGGTATGTTTAGAGAATGGAGATCTTGCCTCTACACTGATTTTCAGTCAGTGTTTTATGTGGCACTGCCAGTTAGATTACTCCCCAGTGAGACATGATAGCACTGGTACAGCTCTCAAAAAGCATTCAAATTGAATATTTGTGGGTAAACCTGCCAACAGCAAATCATTTTTGGTCCCTTCAAGTGCAAACAAGATGTAATATTTTAGCTTTGGAACATATTTTTGTAGTGTGGGCCAGAGTGACATGTCTGCTGAGTAAAGGGGCTTTTTTTCAGTGAAGTGCATGCTGTTTCTTCAAATATGTACTCTTTCCAGCAGTGCACAATAGAAGCTCTTTAAGCAACTGATTTGCTATCAAAAGTGATGAAGGTCACTTGCTTGGAAGTACTGAAACCTTGTTACAGTCAATATGTGCAAATAGCTAAGTGAAATACATTTGCTATGACAGCCATAGCCCTGGCAGAAATGCCCATGGACAAAGTAATAGATTAACAAATATAGTTGCTTTATCTATCATTGGATGCAGCTGAAGCTGTGCTGTGGAAACATAATAAAAGCTGTCTTTGAGCCCTTATTGCATGACTTACCATCCCAGAGCTGAAGGTATGAAGGCTGTGTGCAGAGGGAACAGAGACATCAAAGCCAGTTGGTCTTTCTGTAACACCAACTGCATTGTATGTTAAAACCAAGCTGCTGAGGGACAAATGCAGATCTTCATTTCAAAGACATAAAAGACTCCCATGCTGCTGATACAAAGATTTTATGTTAGGGTTGTCTTATGTCCTTAATGCTTACCAGGTTTGTAAGGTAAATAGAAAAAAGTGGCTGTAGATTTTATGCTTATGGATTCCTTTTACCTTCTGGTGACCACTTTCCTTGACGTAAGAAGACTGTCTGAAAGGCCAGCCAATAAACTTTTTTCATCTCCAATTCACCCAGCACTCTGTTTACAGCAGAAATATTTGTTTTGAAAGAAAAGCTCTTTCAGCAAGGTCTGTAGGTGCCACTGAGAGCAAAGACCGATACTAACACTCCTGATAGGACAAATATTTTTTGATTTGTTAGTGTTTTAGAGATTCATCTATATGACTAACTGGCAAATGGCAAGAAATTTTGTAGGGACATTACCAAAAATAGACCTGAAATTTCTGAATTTCTATGTATCAGATCACTGGGTTACTGTATACTTAGTGTCACCTACTTGCATAATATGATATTTGCTATAAATTTTCATTTTAAAGCTATTAATTATGAAGTGCAACCAAAATTATTCCAGAAACAAAAAATCAGACAATGCAAGCAACTGAATTTACTCAAAGTCTATACCTGCTTCTTCCAAATTAATTTTCTAGTTATGTTCTAATTTATAGTCTCTAAAAGTTATTTAAGGTTAACTGTCCAACATTTCGTATTTCTTCATGTTGTGCCTTGACCTTTTCAAAGGACAGGCAAAAAGCATAGTTTTACATTACATTTTATTGATGCTTCTCTGGCCTGTTTGCCAACTGACTGTTGTTCAGTCTGCTGAACAACAAGAAATCATGTAGTTTTCCTACTAACACATATCGCATGAAATGCAACCACTGACTTTTCTCTCAGTGCCTTCTGAGAGAAGGTACCTGTCGGTTCGAGGGGTGTTCTGGTGGGGTGCCACGACCTTCCAAACCTGCTCCAGCAGAAGGTCACTCAGCAAAGCCACTACACTCACACACTCACACACACACACACTCACACACACACACACACACACCGGATAGCTTCCTTGACAAATTGGCGGCAAAGAGGCAGGAAGGATCCCCCGTGTAGAGTTCCACGGCAGAGGTTTAAGGTTTCCAGTGACTAAAGACCTAGAACAATAGTGGGGGGGGGAGGTCCAAGGTTACGTATGGGGGCGGGGAAAGCATCAGGGACCAGTGGTCTGGGTGCACAGGGCCAGTACATAGGCGGGAGTAGGGTACAGGAGCCAGTGGGGAAACTGAGAGAGTGGCAAAGGAACAAGGGCCAATGGGAGAGAGGGGAAGGGAGAATTTTTTAGGGCAAGAACAAATAAGGTATTAGGGGGCAGGAAGGTCAGCTGGCCAACCGGGGAAGCAGAACTGGGGTATATTAACATAATGGAACAAAGCATTCTGGGAGAGGCCTTCTCTGTCACCATAACCTGGAGAGAATTTCTTTCCCTAGGGGTGGTGCCACCAATGAATTCCCTTTGTTCTTTATGCTATAGGCTCACTGGCCCCCACAGTAACTTCTTTCAGTATCTTTTCATTGACTTCTCTCTTAGTACTGGAGAAGTTATTGATGTTTTAGAAGAGACTGTCAATTTTCATGCCTTTATTCAGCATGTTTTCAGTAGTGTTGAATGCTTAGTAAAAATAGTCATAAAAATAGAATGCTTAGTTCTTTCTCACACCCAAAAAAAATTTAACCATTAAGGTTGATCTAGTGTTAGGAAAGCATACTAATGAGAGGGAAATGGAGAAAAATCCTGTTATTAAAACCTCTCTTTCTGCTTATTCAGTTTCTTTAAGAGGGCATCCTGCTCGTTGAACCTGATTTCCTTCTACAGCAGGATAACCCACCTAATTAATCTAGCAATGACAGCAGGTGTAATCTTTTTGGACTTCAGCAAAGCTTTTGATACAGTCTCTCACTATCCTTCTGGACAAGATGTCCAGCATACAGCTGAATAGTGCAATGGGCAAGCAACTGGTCATGAGTGGGTCACAAAGAGTTATACTGAATGGAGTAACATCAGACTGAGATCCCATCACATGTAAGGATCTGCAGGACTCCATCCTTGGCCCAGTTCTCTTCAACGCTTCATTAATGACTTGGACGCAGGACTTGAAGAAATACTTTTTGAATTTGCCAGCAACACTAAATTGGGAGGAGCTGTTGATTTCCTCAAGGGAGAGAGGCCCAGCAAAAAGTCATCGACAAACTAGACATGTGCAATCTCCAAAGATATGAACTATAAAAGGACAAGTGCCAGATTCTGCACCTGTGTTAAGATCCAGTTATTGAAGTTATTAGAAAGATGACTCTGCCTGAATTAAGGTGCAAATGACACCATATGCTGGAGTCAATAGTATGAATTTTATTTAACAGTAAATGTGTGAGAGAGAGAGAAATAGAAAGAAATAGAAAGGGGTGGGTGGGAGAGAGAGAGTGACAGAGAGACATATTAAATACAAAATAACCCCACTCCGTGCATCCTGACAGCATCCTTTTGATCCTCTTCTTCTAGTCTTCTCAGTGGTGGGAGTCCGACAAAGCACAGAGTTCAGTGGATTAATATACGTTCAGGCCAGGTAGGAATGCCCAGGTACCTTCCCTGGAGGAAGTTTGACACTGTCTTTTCCAGCAGACTCTGGATCTGTTGCATCACTTTGCATCACATGCAGTCGTCTGGTGCAAGGCCTAAGGAATGAGCTTGGGGGGCTCTTCGGGGGTTTTTGATGGTATTTGACACCTCCTCATCTGCCTCCCATGTGAATGTCCCGGGTGGATGTGGCCTCCCAGGACAGGGGTTTTTCACCACTGACCCAGTTTGCGTAAGTGAGGATGAGTCCTACTTCCCTCTGACGAGAGGTTACGCTACACCTGCAAAAACTCTCCTTCTCTCTCCTTGATTGTGGGGAAGTGTGTGCAAACCTGTCCTCAGCAAAAGAGCCTGTGGGCTGTGGCCTTCCCCCACCTCTGATCCAGCCAGAGCTAATTTTCAGGACAGCTGCTGGATCTGGCTTTCCTGTAGATACATTCTTCTCCCTCAGCCTTGTTTACTTCTCCCTAGACCTGAGATAATTGAACAATAGTGTCACGTTTGTCTTATCTCAAGTTCCCATTAGGTGGCTTAACTCACAGTCCAAAGTTCCAGTCAGGAGGCATATTGAGGGAGAGGTGGGCTTTGGTGGTTGCAGCTTCTTTATATAGCTTTGACATAATGGGCAAAAAGTTCTTCATAACGATGTTTAAACCATTAACCATAATATTTCAGTTTCTCACAACCTGGTACAGGGCAACCCTGGTTGTGTGTACAGGTTGGGGAATGAGAGGCTGCAGAGAAGTGCTGCAGAAAGGGCCCTGGGGGTCCTGGTCAGTGGCAAGTTGAATATGAGCCAGCAGTGCCCTGGCAGCCAGGAGGGCCAAGCGTGTCCTGGGGGGCATCAGGGAAAGCATTGCCAGGGCAAGGGAGGGGATTGTCCTGCTCTGCTCTGAGCTGGGGCGGCCTCACCTCGAGTGCTGGGGGCAATTTTGGGTACCACAGTATAAGAAAGATATAAAGCAATGAGAGAGTGTCCAAAGGAGGGCAACAAAGATACTGAAGGGCCTTGAGGGCAAGTCGTACAAAGAACAGATGAGGTCCCTTGGTCTGTTCAGCCTGGAGAAAAAGAGACTGAGGGGAGATGTCACTGTGGTCTTTAACATCCTCACAAGAGGAAGGGGAGAGGCAGGTGCCAATCACCTCACTCTCACGACCAGTGGCACGATTCAAGGAAAGGGCATGAAGCTGAGTCAGGAGAGGTTTAGGTGAGATAAAAGGAAAACATTTTTCATCTGAAGGGTGGTTGGGCACTGGAACAGGCATCCCAGGAAAGTGGTCACAGCACCAAGCCTGTCTGAGTTCCAGAAGAGTTTGGACAATGCACTCAGGTAAAACGCTCTCAGAGGGTGTCCTGCACAGGGCCAGAAGTTGGACTCCATAATCCTGATGAGTTCCTTCCAACTCAGTATATTCTATCTGCCATTCTACAATTCTATGATATTGTTTTAATAGTCTTCTAGTGACCACAAGAATAGCCAGACTGAGCAAGTTGGGTTTTTTAAATTTATTTAGAATGTAAACAAAAACATCAAAAAGGAGACAACATAAACAACTCATGTCAGAGATACTTTTTTAGTTCATAATTGTTTTTCTTTCTTATAAGGTGGTGGTACATGAATATTCCAGCAAATGAAAATGAAAAAAAAAAAGCATAATTTTCAAACATGTTTGACTTAAAAGTCTGATGGTTTTTCACCCACCCTCCCTTAAAACTTCCATACCAGCTATTGACAGAAGAGCAACCGACACAGCTCCAATACTGTATAAACTGGAAATGGACACAAACAATATACAAAGAATATCTGCTGTAAAATCTCCATTCTCTTTCTCCTTGATGCCATAATGCATAGAATTTTTAAGTCGTGTTTAATTAAATCTAGAAGTGCTCCAACATAAATGGAGACAGGCAGAAATCATCAGATATTTTCCAAGATCCACTACAAAGTGAGGCTGCAAAATTGCTATAATTGAAGCCAAGCAAGGCCAGACTTGACATCCATCTATTAAGATCAATTAGGAATAATTAAATCATGATGCATGGTGGAGTAGATTAACTCTTCCAACCAGGTGATAATAACATCATTTCCCCTTTAGCCCAAACAGACAATATTGTGGATCTGTTTTCATTAGGAAAGCGAATTGATTATATGAACCTACAGTATTCTTTGATATACTCAAGTTTATTTGCAAAGAGTACACCCAGTCCTGTTGGTTTGAAGAAAATAGAAACAAAAAATGGCAGACAGTTTTCTTGCACACAAACTGTCCAGGTCTGCCTTTTGGGCATGTTTGGGGTTTTTTTAAACAAAGCAAGGGTGCACACATTCCTCCCACTCGCTGCCACAGACACACCCATTTATCTTTTGTTTTTCAGGTGACTTTAAACACACCAGATGGACACTGTCTCTCCTGCATACAGAGTTTGTCAGCTATTCCCCACCATGCAACTTTAGACAATAAAATAACCTTACCTCTAAACAGCAGACTACTGAGCAGGGGCAGTGAAGCTGGTGAGCCGTCGTAATGCGGTGCCAAGTGACTGTACAAGGTTTTGCTGACAGCACGGTCATGTTCACTAGCAAACTCTGGCTGGGTGTCTGAAATCAGTGCTTCAGCTACTCGGGCTGTCTCTTGCAAAACTTCTTGGGTTTGGTTACATTTCAAAAGGGGATCCACCTTCCTTCAACTTACAGGGAACAGGGAGTGTTTATGTGGGTTTTAAAATGTTCATCTTCTCTTCACAAAGACCAAAAACTTAGTAATGGCAGATATTAATGCCCAGCATAATAAGAGTGAATAGAGAACTGCATTGTTAAACAAAAATATCGATCCTCATGCCTGGTGGGTGGGGAGCAGCCTGAGATTCAGTAGTTACAGCTTCTGTTTCAATCTCCAGAGTAGACTCCTGCACAGTGATAGCAAATTACTCTAATCTCTCTGAGCTTTAGTGAACATAGATCAAACAATATCACACCTTTTGCAGAGATTGAACCTATGGCTAGTCTTAATTGGTATTTGGTATGAATCTGATTCAAGACTTAAGGAAATCAATCAAAAGATTTCTATTGACTTTCCCGACAAATTAAACACATTTTTATGCACCAAGTAATATGGCTTTTTCTTTTTTCTGTGAGGGGGAGTAAATGGTGTGCTTCCTGCCCAAATGACCTGAGGTGATAGATGCTCTACAGATCCAGTGAGAGGCAGCAGGACAGGGTTTGGAAGGGTTGAGGAACAGGAGGAGATTCTAGCTAAATATTAATTGTAAAAATCACCTTCTATAATTAGATATTTTCCAAACCATATTACGATGAATTAAAAGGCTGAACTGATTAGGAAAATATAGTGGGCACATTATCAGCTAAGAATTGTAGACTGGTAGATAGATAAGCTTTGGGCAGAAAACATCCTTTCTCCTTGCTCTCACCCCCACCTCCAGCAGGGCTCTGTTCTATAAAATTTGAACAATAAGCTGATTTTTCTGCACATGCACAAAATGCACAAAGGGATCCTCAGTTGATACTTAGCTAGGTCTTGTGAATGCTACTAAAATTATAAAGAGATTTCCCTATAAAAGTATTAAACTATACTGTCTGCAGTATTTTTTAAAGGTCATTATAAAAGTAATCCTGTATTTTTTATTCAATGTAATATTTAAGGATGCTTATCCAAATGTTTCTTTCCAGTACACCTAGTCTATCAAAACTCAAGTGAAATTTGTGCAATCACCTCTGCATATGAACATTTCTATTGAACAGGATTCAATGTGCTGAAATTACTCTCATGCACAATTATTTCCTGAATCAGAGAAGTGCTTGTAAAATAATGCCTCATACACAAAACATAGGCTAATCAATTTTGAACACTTCCTGACCATCAGCCTTCCTCAAAAACCTGAGCCTGTTCTTCTGTGCCTTAAAAACATGCAAAATATACTCTGTTTGAGTTTGAAGCTAATAAGCTCTTATTGTTCTGTAAAACAGAAACAAATTAAGATACTGAAGAAGAATCACACGGGGAAGTGAAATTTCTAACAAAAATTGCATGCAGAAACTCTGTGGATATCAAACATACCAGTAATTCAGACAATTCTTTTTCTTTTATTTTTCTTTCTGATTAATAACTATTACCTATACTCCAGAGGTTAGGAAGATGAAGCAAAGTCACATGAATTTCTTCAGAAATGTAAAATCAGTTGGAGCTTGAGCAGCATGCTGCCTGTCAGTGCTACTAGATAAAGCCTGGTATTAAGAAATGACAGCACTGTAGGAAAAAAAGTTGTTTCAATTTTGTTTTCTTTCAGCTTACAGGGAGCGGATAGGGGATATGTCATGCTCCGTGTACATTCTCCGTAGATGTAAACTTGAGAAAAAGTGCCTGTTTTAGACTGGCATGGAATATCCATATTAATATTGAAGGGAGGAGGGCAAAAGGTATTTGTTCCCTGATAATTAGCTTTTCATGAGCACTGAACCCATTTCCAAATTGCACGTCTATTACATTTAAGACATGTAAAATCTGGAAAATCTATATAACCAAAATACACATTGTGCTAGCACCTTGTTGAAGTGCTTTATATTGTGTTGGAGATAAGTGAATTAGATAAGTGAACTTCCACTTTATTATATGGAGAAGTGAAAGACTGTAAGCAAATTTTTAAAAACATAACTTTTTATTTCTGCCTCAGATATTAATTTCAATAAGGATATGGCAAAGAATAATTCTGTGGCCTTCCCTTTATTAAGGTAGAAAGCAAAAGTAAATGGACCACAGTTGCTTCTGCTGGAGAGAGCTTGTCATCTGCTGGAGGCAAGCAGAAAGAAATAGTCACATGCAACAGATAAATACTACATTCAGATACCCTGATGATAGGGGTTCTTATTCAAACAGGATTTTAAAATAGTAGAAAAAAGTAATAAATAAAATTTGTTTCTGAAAGTCATAACTACTTTGTTCTCTTAACCTTACTGGGTTTCAAATTACTCTAGTGCTCATTAATACATGTTTTGATTTCTATAAACACTCCTGGCAGATTGAGTCCTTTTAGAACATTGTTAGCTCATCTACCACTATTTTTTTTCCAAGCTGAGAAATAGACTGAAGGAGAAATCTGCATACATGCACTGTTCTTTAACTTTGCACTCAGAAGCAGGGAAAACCTAATGATATACTCCCAGGAAGGAAAGGTTAGCCTGTGGCTCATTTTGACTACATTGTCATGATCAATAATAGTTTTGCCTGTCTGCAAAATGTGCACAAATAAATATGGTATAAGCATTGTTAAATAAAAGACCGCTGCATTAAATAATATGACCTTGCTACCTTTTAGTTGCAGTGTTAGAGTACAAACTTATTTTAATTAGCAGTCAGCAACCAGACTGTAACTTCACTGAAGGAGCATTGAAGAATCACTGCCTATTAACAACGCAGCGGTAAGTAAGCCAGCACAAATACTTATAACCAAATAGTGTACATTTCAGGAGTGGAGAGGATTAGCTATTGGGCACACAACACAGTGGAGGAAATTGCTTTATTCCCAGTACTGCTGGGTACCAGGAGGCAATCACTATGCCTCTAGCCCATTAACAGCATTCAGAGTGTTGCTTCCCATAGAAGGGGTTATTGGCTAACCACTGGGTGACCAATTAAAAGCTATGAATAAGTCCCAAACCAAACAGCATGGGGCCTGTTTGTGGCACAGTGGTATCATTACTAAAGTGAAAAACTTGATGAGAAAGGAGCATATTTAATTATAGAACTATACAAATGGCTAATTAGGACTATAAAGTGAAATGAATGACTTTCCAGTGGATTTTTGAACGTTACTGATAACTGCTCAGCTTCTTTGGAGACCATGAAAGTGATCTACAGTGCTAGCCTGCAAGTTATAGTAATGAATGGATCTTCATTACTGGGGACATGTTTGACCTGGTTGCTCAGGTAGCATGGGCAGCTCTCGATTCTGCTCCCTGCAAGGGTTCTGGTGCAGTCCCTGGTCTGCTGTGAGCTTCACTTGCTTTCATCCCATTCTCACAGGTTTAGAGGCAAAAGCATTACCTGCAATTGAAAGCCCCTCTCACTTTGAAATCAAGTGTCTCACTAATTTTGCAGAAGCTTAGACCCATGCTTAGATTTGGCCTTTAAAATCACTAATGGGTTTGAAAAAAATCTTTCCCCTTCATATCCCTCCCCAGGATCTTCCAGACTCCTGCACCTGTACCAGTTATTTTAATCCTTACTGCACAAAGTAGAGATTCCTTTAAATTACTTAGTCTAGCTTCCAAAAGAGACCCCAGAGCCCAATGATTTCTTAATGAGTAGTGAACTTTTCATTTCTTCGCTACATGTATCCTCAAAATGAGGAGAGGAATGTTTCTACTTCACAAAAATAAAGAGACCTGATTTTTTAACTGAGCTTTTTTCCAGCTGTGTAAGCACTCTGAGGCCTAGAGAGGATGCTTATCCAGGCAAACAACCCATGCAATTATTTATTGACTCGATTAGTGGCAACAGGAAAAGGAGAGGCTGAATTTTGGTTAGTGTAGTGTGCATATTCTACAGCTGCATAAACAATATGTGTTACGATATATCCGTACCACACAAAACAGTAAAGACAGAGCAAAGTTTGGCCACTGGACTCCGTTAATGCTGACAAAAACCCCTGCAAATAATAGGTTTTAGTGGTACAAGAGCTGTGCTGGCATGTTCAGACAGTGTCCCTAGATTCACTGATGATGGGGGTCTTGCACATTCAAACTACACGAAGCCCATGGAAGGCCTGGGAGAAGTTCGTGTGTATGCATCCCTAACAAGAAACTGAACTTGTTACTCCTCAGTTTTACTTTTGGTGCGCTTTGTCTACATTTTTCAGTCTGCAAAAGAAAATTGTCTGTTCTTCCTGATTTCCAGGCTTTTTCACCCTAAACTGTCAATCCTAAAGGCTTGAAAGATTTAACATCACTCTCAATGCTTTACAGACTCACTTCCATTACATTCATTATCATATAAGTACATACCAACTTTTCTGTCCTAACATGCAGAAATAAATGCAGTTCCTTGTTGACAAATGGAAAATCAATTAATGTTTCCAATAAATAGCAATCTCAATTAGATCAACTTGCTTAAGATGCCTTTCTTCCCTAATCAAGTCATGAGACTCTGTGAGTCCTATTGTGATTTAACAATGCACCGTGGAAATGACAAAATTCTTCACTGAGGCTTAATTTGAAGTTTGGCTAACCCATCCTTTGAATCTATTTCAAAGTGACATTAACCACTTTCTTAGCTTTGACACCTCATGAAATGTGAAAGTAAGTCTAGGCTATAATAGTATCAGTTGGGTTTGTTTTTTTACTTTTTTGTGAAGGTTGTTTTTCTATTTTGGATGGGGGGTTAGTTGGGTCTTTTTTTGTTTTGTTTCTTCACCACGGCAAAGCTTGCCAACAGATGGTTGTGGATCTGTTGTTTTATAAGCCTATAAAAGAAAGTAATCTCAGCAACAGGAGACCTTCTGGCTTTACCTACAGTGTCCAAAGTCCTTGTCTCAAGAATTACAAAACTTGTCAAAAGCAGCAGCAAATTATCATCAGAACCCATATGATGCACATTTCATTAAAAACAGCAACTTCTAGGATATTTCAGATTCTGAGTTTTTTCCCTGAAAAATCTACCTTGTTGTTTGCAAAAAAATATACAAAATCATGATTAATATGGAGAGGATATACAGAATATATTCCTTTACAAATTTTATGTGGAGTAAGTCATAAAACTGGTAGGTGATTGATTGTACATGATAATATTGGACAGAGAAATACCAGAAAAAAATTATCATGAATCTTTCAGTACTCTTCTGAATCTGAAGTTTATCTACAGATGCTTATATTACAGATGCTTATATTAATGAAAAAGCTTCTTTTCGTAGAATGAAGTTATTTTCTCCATGTTTTACTTCTGAAGACAGAATAATGCTGAAAAATAATTTTGCACACTAATCATAACTGCTATTTTTCTCTAAAAAACACTATGCAGAAGAAATCACTATAAAAATTTTTCATCTGGGACCTGAAACTAGCAAAAGATCCACTTTCAGGGCTGAAATACTGTTTACAAATATGTCTTCTATTGATTTCATTTATTAATTGATATTCAATGAAAAGCAGACAATAAAGCTGTGAAGCAACTAAAATTCACAGAAAGTGTGGGCATATTTCACCTTAAAGAGGAACCACTACTCTAGTAATGTGACTATGTTCTAGGGGAGAGGTGTACAAAATGGTAAATTGTCAGCTCTTTAAAAATTACAATTCCAGCTATGGTGTGACGCATACTTTTCTTTATTTCTTCTTTAAGGAAAGATCAAAACAGTGAGTTGTTCTAAATCTTCTCATAAACTTTTCATTGTTAATATGAAAATATTAATAGTAGTCTGTATCTCCCACTGGTCATTGATAAAAAACAGCTATGATTGTATTCTGACAGGGAGTGTACCATTTCACACTATCAGAAATTTTTTATTTTTATCATGAGACCAGAAGACTTTTTATGCTGAACAACTGTAGTAACAGAACAGATTGTACACAGCACAAATTCTTGAAAGCAGAAATGGCAGCAAGCATAGCAATATGATTTGCATTCTACATTAATCTGAATACCTAGACATAATTTACTGATGTGGTATCATGCACAGGTTAATGTTTCACAGAACTAAAGCAAAAAACTCCATTCAATGCCCCAGTAAATGCCTTGTTGTCTGGATAAGTTAAAGTTGGCTAAGTTTATTTTCAAAGAAAGGGTAGAAAGGTATATAGTGACCACCCGTGGATCCAGTGTTGAAACAACTGTTGCAATTTCAATGTTCTTTGGTCAAGACTATGGTTGTCGTCTTGATCCATTGGCTGCAGGGGAATCTCTGCCTTGGCACCTGGAGAACCTCCTGCCCCTCATTCTCCACTGACCTAATAGGGAACCAGAGAGCAAAAGCACTGTGAGTACTCCTTGTTCTCACAGTGGACTTAGAATCTTACTGCTGCTTCTGAAAAAACATTGGTATAAGAGATGTGAGGATACTTTATTTGCATTAAACACTCTGGTGTAGACAAACTGTTCTGTAAAATACGTCTCAGTAGCAAGTCCCTCAGGAATCTCTAACAAGTACCAGCAAAGGTGCTGCTTTCATTTGAACCCATGTATTTGGGGACTACACTGAGTAATAATGGGCTATGATGTACTGTGGACTATGTCAAAGGCATCTATAACCCATAACACCTCTTTCAGCCTGAGTTCAAGGAGAAAGAGTTTAATTGGCTTTAGCTATCAGCCAAGACTGCTTAAACTCATACTCTCTTTGCTGGCAGTAGAAGCAAGAGACAGGCAAAAGGTCACTGGACAAGGCACAATATTTTCACTAAAGTCATGCTTGGAAACCACTGTAAAGGAAAATGCCTCACCTGTGATTTTTCTCTGTGCTTATGAAAATTGAAAATTGTATAAAAATAATAAAAGCCATAAAACAAAGAAAAATGAATGGACCTTCTTCAACACATGCCAGTCTTCAGGATTACAATACCAGATGACTTCTTGGGAAATACATGACAAAAAACAACACTTGTAGAATTATGTTGTCAAGAAGCCAGTGCACTTAGGATGCAGGCATTTAGTTACATGTGCAATTAGAACAGTTAGTCACAGCAAATTTGTCAATAGTTAAGTTATGAAAGGTTTTATCCCCTGAAAACCTAAATTAGATGAAGGTCTGGAGAAGTACAACTGTATTAAGGTCTTCATGTACATTCTGCAAGTAATTTCTGGCTAATGAGAAAGGTATGTTGCTAGTAATTGAAAGATTGCATCATCATTTGTTATTATTCTTGTCTGTCCTCCTGTTCTGTTTACCTGAGCACAAATGAAAAAGCAAGATATAAATCAATTAAAGTAAAAATCATACCATGCCTAGCAAAATGTGTAAATATAAACAAAATTAATGTATTTGGAAAGGCTATGTACTTTATCAAAATGAAGAAATATATTACTGCTTAGATGCAGTAGAAAACACATTAAATACGGTTATAAATGTGAATTAAGTTAAGAAATTTGCATGCATGATCATCTTCAAATTAGCATGTATAAAAGTAAAATGAACTCAATTTTGAAAGTTGTGATTTTCATGTTAAGAGCTGATATTCTAGATCTACACTTAAAATGTCATTGCAACAGTAGACTCAAAACAGGAAAGGAGAATGAAAGCTGGAGTCTAGAGAAATGTAGTTAGTATTTGTCATTATAGATGTTCTGTTCTTTTTATGAACTGCCTTAGATCCTTAAGAAAGACCTATTCTAGAACATAAGAATTTTTTGTTTGAGTTAGTATGTTGCTATCAAGGGATATGCCTAGGAAACAAATATACCAAGAAGTGGTATATGCTTGTTCTGACACTGTCCCAGGGCTAAGGGATCAGCCTTGCTGTAGTCCTTAATTTCCACTTTGCCTGAAAAAAAAAGGTTACCAGATGGCACATGGGTATTTTTGTATGTTGCATGGCAGGATTCCAGCTGATAATTATGACATTACTGCAACAGTCTATGTTTTGTGTTATGAATATTTGGCACATCACTTAGTAATCATTCCTTAGAAGTGGTTTCTTCTCTTGCTCTCTTTCCTCCTCTACCTTTCTCTTCTCTCTTCCCTTCTTTGCCTCTGTCATGTTCAGCTGAGGCAGAAACAAAATTCGGGAAACACTATCTAAGAAAGCAATATTTTTTTTATATAGTCTATACTTAAGACAGGAAAAAACAGACACTTTGCAACTAAAATCTCTTCCATTAAATATTTCTCACTTCCAAAAATTGTGTAATTTCTGGTTTTGTATTATTCACTTCTGTTTTGATGTCTTGGACTCCATCAAGGGTAAGTCAGGAGAAATTGTCTCATTCATTGAACATCAGAAGAGCCATGTACTTCAGTAGTGAATTTGCTGCTAATGCTTTCAGGCCTATTATATGACAACTATGTTACAGCATTCACTCACCTATGTTATTAGCTATTTTGCTTTAAAACCTCCCAGAGAAGCTGTGTGAGAGAGGCAGATTCTGAAAGCAAAGGTAATTGTAATTACAGCAATTTTGTACTGTTATGTAGCAGTAATAAATCTAGAATTGCAATGTAACACTGGAGTAGAGATGAGTCTTAAAGAATACTGGAATTAAGAGCTGTACCTTGTTAATGAGCCAAGTCACATACATTGAAACACAGAAAACATTACAGTATTATTGTTATAAACGAACCAGATCCGATATGGAAATGAGTTATTAAAATTTATTGAGAACTTAATAAAAAATCAGCAAAGCCAAAGTGGCAGCGCTGGGAGCGTAGCTGGGTGCCAGAGCTTTGCTCACAAAATGGTGGTCTCGCCTTTTATACCCTTGTGGTTGCATCAGCCTAGTACCTATTTATTTATGATTTTGCATGGTCTTGCCCCCCTGTCAATCTTCTGGGAGCCCACGCTTTTCTGTTGCTGTGGTGTTCAGGATCCTCCCTGGCTGGAGTTCCATTCCTCTCGTGGTGGTGTCTTCGAAGTCTGGCTGACAACAGCCCATCCCTTTTGCCAGCCCCACAGAATTGACATTGCAACATACAAATCACCCAACCCCCACAAAACCAACCTTTACAATCTGACCACCCCAACAGCATCAAACCCTTTAACATATATTACTCCTCCAATACTTCCCCAGAAAAGTATCGTAACATTCAACATACAATGCATAACACAACTCACAATATAACTCACAGTTTATACAACGTATGGCAAAAGCCAACTCCTAACAATTCATTTATAACAATTATTTTATTCCAAGTGTGGAAACCTGTCTTACTTTACTCTTCTGAAGATCATGTACTTTACCTCGAATTTCTTAGAATCCTACCTCTGTCATACATTTAACACTCTCCAAAACACATTTATAAGGAAATGTATCCACAAATGCAATAAATATGTTTGTATATACAGTGCAAGCAAGAAATGGGAGAGGGACATAACAAGAAAATGGGAAGTATTTTTAGGATAGTTGCTATAGAATGGGGTTTTTTTTAATTGTTACTCATGATTCATACACTTTTGCCAGCTTGTTTCCCAATTTCAATACTAGAAAATAAAAGCTATGTGGCTTAAATGAGAAGTGGTTCCTCGTGTATAAAGAAAGACTTGGTCAAAAGCTGTGCATTTACAAACTGTATTGCTCTCCTTAGACAAAGTGAATGAGAATCATGCACAGTTTGGCACTGTTCCTTCTCTATTTGTTTGCCTTTAGCACATACTTTAGGCTAATTAATCATGTAGAGTATCCTTTGGTATTCCCCACCCCAAATAAATTAACAATTTTCTTTCTGGAAATGAAATGCTGTAACTTTCTCTGAGTGAATTGTACAAAGCAAAGCAAAACATAAAAAAATATCATTTGAAAATTGCTTATTTCTACTTTACTCAAAAATTCAAAGGAGCAAAGCTCCACTCTTCTCTTAAGTTCCTGGTATTTTGGGAGGTTGGGGGAGGGAAGAGGGAGTGGAGCATCATCCAGTAGCAGATGCCCAATCCAGTTTGTAAATGCACTGGCCAGACATAGAGAATAATTCTGAGGGGAATAAGGAGCTCTAGTTCTATTTCTTACAGAAAGCAGGAAAAAGCAAGTTTCAGAATGAGACAATCTTTTCAAACATTCAAAAGGAAAAAAATCAGAAGAATAATAGGAAAAGGCTATGCAGTCAGATTCGTTTTCTCGTTAAAACCAACCAACCAACCAAACAAAAAAAAAACCTGGTGTCTGTATAAATTGAAGCCACAATGCAAGTATCTGCAGAAAATTGAAAGCTTTATTAACAACCTAATAAGAATAAAATGAAAATAATAGGCAAAATGTAATGACAGAACAATGATTCTAAATCCTTTTCCTAATGAAAATTTTAAAGTAGAAGCATTTACACATGCTAGACATCTCATGTCAATGGACTCTGTTTTGCCTTTAATGATCGATCTCATTACAATTGAATGTGGCTTTAATCCTCTTGTCCTTTGCTGCACTGAATTTGAAGATTAGCATTCTGAGAGACTGAGTCATCAGGTTATTCTGAACAAGTTGCAATCATTGACTTTGAGACAAGTTCTGATCAGTGCAATACAAGGTTAAGGTAATACTTGCTCTTCTTGACATTTTGCCTCTCATTTTCGGTTCAGGAGACAATCAGCTGGCTGTGAAAGATTTCACAAGTGAAGGTGTTTTAAAGCATTTTCTAAAACCAAATTAATGGCACAAAATAATGGGGAACCAACCTATTATAAGGCCTAATTTAAGCATATTTTGCCAAATTGAAGTGTAGCCTTTCACCTGTAGTGCTGAACATCCTATCCACATTTGTCTTTTCATTTAATTTCTGCAGAACAGCTCAGTCTGAGATGTCTGAGTACCCAATGCAGAAGTCATGTAAGCCTGATGCCAGGCCATATATCTTCTCTAGTACCCTGCTACCTTACTCGACAGGTGTGGAGAAAGTTCATGTTGTTTTAGTTTTCAAAGTGAGAGAGACCAACATAGTGATTGTTTATGCAATATCTTTGCTTACCAAGATTTGTTTTCCAAATTGAAGGCCATTCCTCATGCTGGTGTTTAAAAGTTGAATCTACTTTTATCCCTAAACACTAAGAATTACTTTAAGCAAAACCTTTCATCTCTTGGCTTTGTTATACTCATCTTAATGTTTTTCACAACATGCTTATTTCTTCTGAACATTGCTTCTTTTTGCTTTTACATCCTGATCCTTTGCCAGAGAAGTTATGCAGGTTCCAACATTTTAAATTTTTATTTTTTAGTTGACATCCCTGATCTTTGTGTAGTTGGTTGGTTGATTTGTCTCCTGGAAAAGACTTTCAGTTTTCTTGGTTCTTTTCCTTGGTGTCAGTAAAAGAATTATTGGTATCTCTGGTTTTCAGTAAGCATCGTAACTGCACACCTACGTGCTGCCTATATATATGCAGATAACTCCCTGCAAATTAGTTCCCTATACTTTCTTAGCAGGCATCATGATAGACAAAGGGATGTGTGTATTCATACTCTCAGTTCTAAGCAACCAGCTATTACTCAAATAAAAACCCTTTTGAAAATAAAAACTGTCCTAATGACATGTTTCATCTAGGAATATGCATCTTCTGCTCTATAGAATTATACAAGAACATTACATTTAATTTCATGTTAAAGAATATCCTCCAGTATATGAATATGTTTTCAAAATTAGTAATGCATACATTGATTAGATAAAACAGCAAAGACAAAATTTGAATCAAAACATAATTTTACTGCAAATTAACTTCTTCGAAGCTTCAGTTATTCTTTGTTTTTTCACATTCTTGAGTTATTTTTTCTAGTCTGATATCCAGCATTGGAAATTTGAAGACCTAGTGAAGAGCTAGATACTGGCAATAATACCTTTATTTTACAGATTTTTCTTCTCCATAAATTACAAAATAAGTAATATTGTTTTAAAAGTTATAGAAGGGGGACAAAATAGTAGTTCAATAAAATTTTTGAAGAGAATGCATTCTGCAAGAAAAACTCAAAGGAAAACAGTAGTGCAATATACACACAACTCGTGCACTAGCTCACAAGGATTTTGTATTACTAAAACTTTTTTGACAATGAAGGTAATTGCAAAGCTCTTAATTGGAAAAGACTGCTTTAAAAATATTTTCATAAGGTGTTGAAAAATCTTTAAAACTTTTTAAAAATTTGATTTCATGGTTTTGGGGTTTGTTAAAATGGTTTCCTAGATTAGAACTAGATATTAAAAAAAAAAAAGCTGGACTGACTAAAAAAACATTGAGATTTTTTAAAAATCAAACAAAGTTCTTTATTTCTATTTCTTTCTCTTATAAATTTCAGGTGTTCAGCTTCTTAGCTGAATTGGAAAAGATTTTTTAAAATCAAACAAAGTTCTTTATCTGTATTTCTTTCACTTATAAATTTCAGATGTTCAACTTCTCAGCTGAACTGGAAAAGATTTTTAGGAAAATCTTACACAGCAGAAATACTGAGTCCTCTATATCATACATCTGACTTTTCGTGGTGAGTATGTTCATAATGTTAAATTCACAGACACTGCCTCTCTGTTGTGATTGTCTATAACTGACTCAGTTGTCATTATCAACTCTGACAGTTGTAGCTGAGAGTGAGATACACCAGATATTTAAACACAAAATCTTGACTTCTAATAACAGTTTTCTCCTCCAGCATTTAGGGTTGTCTTGCATATGATGCAGAACACCACTTTTATGAAAAAAACCCTTTTCTTTACCTCTTAAAGAGAGAGGGACAGAACTTCTGTAAGGAAAAGCTCTTTGTGATTTGGTGAGGCAGGCACCTACGCTATTGAGTTTATACGTGTGCTATAGTGGGCTTTTTTGATTGTCTCATTGTTGCCTTTCCCCGGTCTTAAAATTAAAGCCAAACATGGTTAAGGGAAAAAGGGGTTTTTACCTCGGTATTTATTTAAGGATCCTTAGGTGCACCACCGAGATGCACACCGCAGTGCACCCCGAAATGTACACCGAAATGCACACACACAGTAACTCGCGTATACAGTTTATAGGCTTTGCAAATTAGCATATCTAAAGATTCCCCAGTGAGAGGCTCAAATGAACCTCTCCTGAAGAATTCCCCCCTGGATGGGCCTATCTTAGTTTACAGGATATGTTCTAGGGAAGACCTTGATTTCTCAGGATAGCGTAGGGCTTTCTGACCTCCAGTTGGAGGCCTCCAGGATGTTTGGTCTCCTGGCTTAACAGAATATGCGGTGTCAGCTAAGTTATCAGACTTAGGGAATTACAAGTATGTGGGCTAAAAAGCACCAAGGATACATGAAAGCTATATAAAAGGGTATATAAAAGAGGTATAAAAGGGGTATATATAAAAAGACAAAAATCATCATAGCATCATCATTCAGAATTTTCTGTTTTTTGAAGCATCAACTGTGCTGACACTAGACAATTTAATGACAAAACAAAGAATGTAACCAAGCAAAATCCATATAACTGAAATATATGTGTACTACCCTTTATATCGGTCTTCTACTATTCTATACTTCTTTTCCACCTTTTATCATCCTGTTCTCTCTGTGATTAGTCAGTCAAGTAGCTTTTAATAATTTTTAATGGCATACGCAATTAAACCTCCAATTATTTAACACCTATTTCCCTGATTTCTGTGGTCTGTTATGTTAGAACACATGTGAATGTCAGAATTACATATACTACTGTCACTATTTGAAACTTTTGCTTTGTCTCTTCATGCAGTCTTTTTGTTTGTTGCATTTTTATTCTCAATATTCGTAAAACTAGTTTAAACAATTAAGAGGAGACCTAGCAGAGCAGAGAACCTGCCTTCATTGAGAGTCTCCCTACAAAATTTACACACATTTAATACTATGTATTTCAGTACTCATTTAAGGTAGCAGGGGACAGTGAAAGCTGTTGTTTGGGAATGAGTGTAACAGTCAATGTATTTTGGACTCCTACTTTACACCTAACATGGATGACTTCCACTTCCTCACTGAAATTTTAGGAATGTCTTTATACTATCAATATGTGTCTCTCCATGCCCACATACGTATACACACATGCTTAAGCACACAGATGTAAATACGAGTACGTGTCTTCGCCAGTTAACCTTCACCAGCACCTGTACTGCTCTCTGTGTGTGTGTACTTTCATATTTCACCTAAAACTGCTGTGGGATTTCTATTGCTGTAAAGTGTTATCACATCTACCAAAATGAATTAACTTTATGGTAGAAACCTGGGCAGAGTACAACTCTAATTTTAATATATTTGCTGCTCATTGTAAATTTCTGAGTTGCCCTTTAACTGCCTTTACATGTGCTGTCCCTAGAAAAGGTGGTTTAATTCCTCATGACCCTGCTGGTGCACATGTGGGTGCTTTATCTTAAGGGGCAGCATACAGAAAACCCACTTTATTGTCAGCTGAGTCTATCAAAATTTCATTCTTTTGCATTTCTAGGACTGAGAATGGGACAGCTTATGAAACAAACATTGCCAGTAAACCATACAAAAGGCACCCCTAAAAAGCTAAGTAATTCATGAGTGTAATGAGGAGCGAGTTGTTTCTCATAGCCAGTCTGGCCTGGACAGTGTCTACAAAGATACGCAAACACATGCAGGCTGAAACTGTACATGATTCTCACCATTTCCACCTCTCTTTACACATCTATGTGGACAAGGTGTATTATAATGTGCAGCAAGCCCAAGGTACTCATACAACTGTATATCTATATCTATCTATATCTATATGTATAGATATAATTATGAGTATGGAGAACATGGTCTTTCAGGCTGGTCTAGACTGAAAAGGGAGAAAAGGGTATCTGCAAAGCAGATACTAAAGCCAAATCTTCTGCCAAGTGATTTTTTTCTGCATTGCTAACAACAGCTGAAAGGAGATGGGGCTTTAGTCCCAGCACTAGCCCACCCAGCACTGTGCCAAAGGAGAACTGTGAAGTCAGGTATCTGACTCAAGTCACGGTGACTTTCTAAACCTTGCCCCATATAGGAAGGAACACTTGAAAACTTGGCACCACCCTGTTTTAATCACCCTGTGGGGAAGGCTAAAAAGACTCCTTTGAGTGAGTAGGACACATCATCACTGGAAATAAGAGAAGGTGTCATGAAACTGGACAAAGAGTGAATGAAAGGAGGAGAGTGAAAACTTGGTGGGTTTTGTGGTGGTAATGTGAAGAAGGGAAAATACAGAAGATGTATTAACAGAAGTGAGGATTATAAAGAAAAAATGTAAGATTTCAATAATTATTTGCCACTTATATCCCTGAATTTTTGTAGATTTTCCAGCTGTGAATTTTCACAGGTAACCATGTGTGCATATTAAGGCAAATACTTACATACTTATGCATATTAAAAAGAAAAAAGTAAATAAATGTCTAAATAGACAAATAAACAAATAAATTAATAAAAATGTGCACAAATATCTCCGTGTAAATGTCTCTGTGTGAGCATCTGTGTGTCCGTACACAACTGCGTGTGTATAAAATTATGCGTGTATGTGTATAAAAGTTGTGTATACCTATTTTTGTTGTTTCACTGATTGGATTGACAATAATACTTGTTCTACTTTGCTTAAGGCTGTATACAATGACAAGCCTAACTGGAAAATAATTTCTATTTCTTTATTAGTGGTTTTTTTAGATTTTTACTCTCTTGTTTGGTGTTTGTTTTTTTTTCAAAGGAGGCCAATCCTTAACACTTATTTTCTTGCCCTCAGTTCTCCAGGCAATCTGAGCGATCAACTATTCTTTTTTTTACTCAAAATACTGAACTATGACATGGCAAAGATGTTGTTACTATTAGGGCAGCTGGGTGAAGTCCCCAGTGATCTGAATGAGGGAACCATCACATTAATTTTGAAAGAGGTGAAAAGGAAGACGATAGAAACACTGACCAATCAGCCTCCCCTCTGTGGCCAGTAAGATCATGAAACAGACCTTGCTGGAAGATATGTCAATGCATATGAAAGACTGGAGATAGCCAGCATGGCTTCACCATGGCCTAACCGTGCCTGATTAATTGAGTGACCTTCTGTGTTGGAGTGACTGCTTTAGTGGACAACTGAATTCCTACAGATGACATCTACCTGGACTTCTGTTAGGTCTTGGACATGGTCCCTCCCAACAGAGTTACCTCTGAATTGGACAGACACGTGATTGGTGGGTAAACTGCTAGATGGATGGCCACATCCAAACTAAGTCTCAATATCTTGAAGTGGAAACCAGTAAGGAGTGGTGTCCCTCAGGCGTCCGTACTGGAACCAGTAAATATTTTTACATAACGTGATCAGTGACATGGACAATGGTACTGAATGCATGTTCAGCAAGTTTGGGGATGACATCAAGCTCAGTGGTGTAGCTGATACATTGGAGGAGAAGGATGCCCTCCAGACGGACCTTGAAATGTTGGAGAAGTGGGCCCACATGACCCTCTGACCCTCCTAAAGCTCAACAAAGCCAATTACAAGGTCCTGCACCTAGGTGAGGGCAGTCCCCAGTATCAGTAGAGGCTCTGTGATGACTGGATTGAGAGTAGTCCTGCAGGGAATGGCTTCAGGATATTGTTAGAGGAAAAATCAGGTATGAGCCAGCAATGAACACTTGCAGCCCAGAAAGCTGCAATATCCCATATCGCTTTGATAGGTTTTATAATAAATTAGAGAAATTATAATGTTGGACTTGGAAACAAAATGGAACATTTTTAAGGTTGACATTTGACGCTAATTCTTTTATATAATCCATGCCTTTCCAGTGTAAGAACAATCTTTACAGGGTTTGCATCTGTATGCAGTCTTGTTCTAGAAAGAATTCAACAACTGGGAGAGATGGCTCTGTTATATTTAAAAACAAGAAAAGAAAATTGTAGCCCTCATTAACAGCAAAAGCCTATAAATCCAGCTGGGTCATGGGAGTACAACAGGTATTCAACACAGAGAAAGGCTGTATTTATTGAAAGCAATGAGTTTTAAGAATAGGAGCATGGATTAAAAACAAAATCATCTAAGGAGAAAAATTTAAGTATGAATTAAGTAAGAATTTAAAAGTAAATTTTTTCAAAACTTCAGAAGTATTCTCAAGAGCCATTCCAATTCATTTGTGTTTCTCTACAGTGTGTTTGGAAAGGCAGAAAACGGTTTCTTTGTTTTCGATGGAGTGAGATAAAAGATACAAAAAAGCACTAGTTATTGTTTTTTTACTTTGCAAACGGATGCAATGTTTGACATAGTAGATGGAAATCAGAGTTATAAATCCTATGTAGAAATTGACACCTTCACTGTAATCTTCAAAAAAAGGTGGTTTAGTTCCAGAGAGAGATGAAATTTCAAAAAATAAGTCTTTATCATTTTTTCCTGATAGTTCATTTAGATGTTTCCCCCCTAAACACAGAGGGCTGTACATAACTGTTTTTAAATCAGTATTTTTACATCATCACACAGTTAGTTCAAGCAACTAATTTTATTGTGGTAGGAAGAGGCCATGCATTAACTGCTAATAGTGTACAGCGGTCTACCATTTCATGAATAGTCCCTTTCATTTTATTGCCCTATTCGTAAGGTAAAACAGACTTACAGAAAGAGAAAAGATTCCAGATTTCCATTCAGCATAAAGTACAATCTGCTTCCTACTACTTACTTCCACAGCTGTCATAAAAAACAGGGAATTAATAGTACTAAACACAATTCATAAATCACAGATAACTATAGAAGAACTAAAAATTTTTAAATCAAATTCTAACACATTAGGATGTATATTAACACATGCAAAAATAGTGCTTATAAAATATTTTAACAATAACTTTTAGTGAAGCTTGAATGCCTGGACACCCATGGGAAAACTAACGGGACTGATATATTCCTCCTATGTAAAAAACCACTTGTATATAGTTATTCATCAGTTGTGAAACTGATTCTAAGTCCACCCAATTAAAACGGAAGTTTTTTATTCTTTTTTTTAATGTATCTGAAGGGACCTAATCCTTCTGTTGCTGTAGTCACAGGGCTTTTCATTTCAGTATAAGACCATGATCTGTCTGCCATGACCCAGTCACAGATTGGGAGAAGGCTGATAATATATTTGCCTCAGTTTTCAATGGCACACCTCTCAGGTGGATGGACACCAGGGTTGGGACTGGGGGAGCAAAGTCTCTGCCACTGTAAGAGAAGACCAGGTTTGTGGCCACCTGAAGAACCTGAAAGTCTATGGAAACCGATAAGATGCATCCCAGAGTCCCGAGGAAATTGGCTGATATCGTAGCCGAGGAATTCTCCATGATATTTTAAAAAATCGTGGCAGTCAGTTGAAGTCCCAGGTGACTAGAAAAATGGAAATATGCAGGGAAGAGGGGTCCAAAAGAGTTGGACAACATTAAAGGTTCAGTTCCTCCAAGAATGATTCATCCCAATGAGGAAGAAATCAAGTCAAGGGTGCAAGACACCTCTGGGGATGAATAAAGAACTCCTGCATTATTCAACTATAGGCAAGAAATACACAGGACATATAAATGGGGTCAGGCTATTTGGAGTGAGTATAGAGCGGTGTACAGAGTAAGTAATGTTGAGACTAGAAAGGACAAGGCTTATTTAGAATAAAATCTGGCCAGGGATGTGAAGGAAAAAGAAAAGGGCTTTTTCAAATGCATAAATAACAAAAGAAAAAGAAAGGATAATGTTGGCCCATTAGTTAACAGAGACAGGAACCTGGTAACAGAGAATACCAAAAAGGCAAAGTTATTAAATGCCTTTTTTGCATCAGGCTTTACAGATAAGACTACTCCTCAGAAATCTCTGACCTAGGAGACCAGACTAAATGAATGCTGGGGGAAGGCCTTCCTTTGATCAAGGAGGATTGCATCAGAAAACACCTAAACAAACTCAACTTCCAGAAGTCCATGGACCCTGATGGGATACTTCCATGAAGGCTGAGAAAGCCAGCAGACACTGTAGCCAGGCCACTCACAATCATTGTTGAAGGGTCATGGAGTTTGGGAGAGGAGCCTGAGGGTTGCAAGAAAGCAAATGTCACCAGTCTTCAAAAAGGGCAAGGAAACTAAGAAAGGAAACTACCTGCCAGTCAGCCTCACCTCAGTCCCTGGAAAGGTGATGGAGCACCTCATTCTGGAGGCCATCTCTACCAGCATGGAAGACATAAAGGTGATCAGGAGCAGTCGGCACGGGTTCACCAAAGTCATGTTTGACCAACCTGATTGCCTTCTACAATGACTCAACTACCCAGATGGATGAAGGGAGAGCAGTAGGTACAGAAGTAGGTATTGTTCTTGATTTCAGCAAGGCTTTTGACACTGTGTCTCATAGCATCCTCTCAGGCAAACTCAGAAAGTGTGGGTTGGATGAGTGGACAGTGAGGACAACGAAGATGATTAAGGCATTGGAGCATTTCTCTTACAAGGAAGGGCTGAGGGAGCTGGGCCTGTTCAGCCTCAAGAAGAGACAACTGAGAGAGAAGCTCATCAATGTGTACAGATATCTAAAGGGGTGTGTTGCCAAGAAGATTGAGCCAGGCTCTTCTTGGTGGTGCCAAGCGATAGGATAGGAGGCAATGGACAGAAACTGATGCACAGGAAATTCCACAGGAATATGAGGAAGAACTTTACTGTGAGAGTGACCAAGCACTGGAACAGATTGCTCAGAGAAGCTGCAGAGTTTCCCTCACTGGGGATATTCAAGAACTGTCTGGATGCAACCCTGTGCTGTTCACTCTAAGATGACCCCGCTTGAGCAGGGAGTTTGGACCAGATGACCCGCTGTAGTCCCTTCCAACCTGACTGACCCTATGGTTCTGAAAGCATAATTTTCTGAAAAACAAAGGGATATTTTATTCCTTTAGTCATATATATGGGGCCCATGGGGTGACGGCTAGATGCACTCAGAAAGGAACACAGCAGATACCTGCTATTTTGGACAGCACAGCCTTGTTCAGCACCAAGCAGCAAATCCATGTATGTGAGTCTGCTGAATTGTGCCCAAGGGGCACCCCCACGCAGTACTGCAGCATTTTTTTCATTTCCTGCAGTAGACAAGACACAGTCAGAAGTTCTGTTCAGTTAGAGCTGGGACTTACTGATTGTAATTCTCTCTAGATTATATCACTTGGAATCTCTCAGTAAAGCCTGTGGAATAAAATTATGTCCACATTATGCTGATTAATCATGTACTTTACTTCACTGCTCACTTTTGTATTCTAATTTTTACTTTAATATTCCAGAAATGAAAACAATGGAGAGTTCACTGAATAAATAATAAAAATTAAAGTTTTCATATCTCTTTAATAAAACCCAACTACCACGAATCATAGAAATTCAGTCTATCCGAACTTATTGCATCTAAATTTTTAGCTTTGTCTATGTTTTGTTATTTGTCTTGGGGGATATATGAGTGACATTTACATCTTCTTGATTACTTTTGCTTATTAGATACTCACGTGACAAACACAACTAACAAGAAAAACATAGATTGCGGCTGGAATGGGTACCTGCATTTGGGGGATGTACAAGAAACACTCTGTGACTTTGCACAGCCATTCTTCATGGCATTTCACAAAGTGTAGCTCACTGCTCCCCAGAGGATTGCAAAGGTATTGAAAAGCAGCCCCAAAGTATTAAACAGTAGCCATTAGTAGCAGCACATTAGTTTCTGAGAAGAAAAATTAAAGTGCAATAACCAGCTTTAAATATTTTATACTGTCTGGAAACTGTTAACTATCCGTGATTATTGTCAGCAGCCAGTGTGTTTGCACCTGTAGCCACTGATTCTGGCATGGTCTCATTCTTGCCACATGGGTAGGCATGAGGTGGCCCAAAGCCTGTAAGGAAGACTGATCTAGAACTGCTTTGAATGTTGTTTTGCATCACCGATATGTTTGCAGGTTTCCTCTCTTTCAGCCATCGATTGTTATGTGTTCAGTACTCAAGGATGAGTGTGTGCTGGAAGCAAAGTAACATAACACATTGTCATTCCTTTTCCCATGCTTTTGGTCTCATGCAGTCCTTTTTACTCTCCCTGCATACCTTTAAGTTTGGGGTTTTTTTTAATTTCACATGGATTACAGGCTTCCATTTTCATTTTTGTCTGCCTTGGTTTTTCTTTTCTTATGCACTCTAAGGTAAGGCCAGCCTTGCCATGTTTTCTTCAGCTGGAAGAATTAATCACAAGTATTTTCACAATATATTTCTAATCTCACTGATTGTGTTTCATCCTTCTTCACAACATTTACCTTGATTATTTTGTCAGAGGATGTCAAGGATTTGCTAAGGACAGCTGTTTATGAAAGCTTAGACTTTAGATTGTAACATTTTGATAAAGTATCTGTAGAAGAGCTGTTACACCGGAATTCAATATGTGGTTAACTCCAGAAGATAATTCTTTCTTTGGATTACTTAGGGTTATGAAGACATATATGACCTTCTCTTGTCAGAGGAAACTTTTTGTTTTGCTTAACAATGTTGCTGAAGTATATGAAGTTCTGCCCCTCATCAGTGTCAGTCCAAAATATTGTAGATTCATGTTCTTGTTTGCCTGTGTTCTAGTAGGTTTAGCTTATGTTGTCGCTTCAGAAGGTTTCTAATCCCATAACTATAAATTAGCTTGTTTTGGTCTGCCTTTGTCTAGAGCACAGGAGGTTAAAGTCATCTGTAAAATCTGTTTGGAAGTATACAGTCCTCGTGGTTATCCAGTTTATCCCTTGGCTTCATCTAAGTCATTATGTGTAATGAGTGTTTAGGCTAAGACTCTTATTTCTGCAATCACCTGAAATGGGGAAAAATACCATATTATTACATAGCACATCTTCAAACATCTGAGAAAGACAAAATATATGGTTTAACAAAAGATGGCCCCAAATCACCACGTAGGAGTCTGAAACAACAGTGAAAGCCATGGTGTTAGTTTTTGTTAATTTGAAAAATTTTATTTCGGAGAAAAGTGCTGTAGACAAAATCTGTAACCATATAGAAGCAGACATGCTTTGTTGGTCTCCTGCCTTTCAAGAAACATGTCTTGAACAGATGGTCTGGAAGAACAACAGAAAAAAAAGGCTGAAGTAGGACAGAATAAAAGCAGTGGGCTGTACAGGTTTGTGAGTAAAATAAACTAGTACAGTTTTACTAAGCAGAACACTTCGTATAGAATCACAGAATCATAGAATCATTTAGCTTGGAATAGACCTCTACTGCCATTGGGTCCAACCATTAACCCAACACTGCCATGTGAATTGGAGGGGACACAGCCAGGATAGCTGGCCCAAACTGATTAATGTGATGTATACGTCTGCTCAGCAAAAAAACCTCAAGAGAAAGAAGGAGGAATACACACAAATTTGTTATTTACAGTGTTTGTCTTCCAATGTCTACTTCCCAGGAAGTAGCCCCCTTCTGATGGAAAGCAGAGAATAAATATTTTGTTTTCCCTTGCTTCTGCATGTGGCCTTTGCTTTTGCTTTATTAAATTGCTTTTATTTTGACCCACAAGACTTTTTTCCATCTTATTTTCTCCCCTCTATACTGCTAAGGAAAGGAGTAATAGTACAGCTTTGTGGGCACCAACCAAGGTCAACCCACCACAGAAGTTAATTTATGTGGTCGTTTCTGAGTCAATGGAAAACACTGTGGTCATACAATAACAATCCTCTCTTTTTGTGTTATTACTGAGCTTGTGAGATATTTATTTTGTTCCTTTGTTGATCAACACATTGACCTCTAACTTCAGAGGGAACTGAACAAGGTGCAACCTCATGGTCTGACATCACTTTGGTTTACCTCAGCAACCACTCACATCAGGGAACCAAAGAGAGGTCAAGAAATTCTGCCCTCGATGACTGGGGAGTTGAGGCACTTCCCACTACAGAAAGCAGAGGCAAATCTATTTAAATACAAACAAAATGTAATTACATATCTGGTAATCAGTGTTGGTGCAGGTGTTGCTGGCATAAGATTCAAGCAGATTAATTATTTGCACAGATTATGTCTATGATTTGCAATGGACTTATGGGAGGCTTCCTGGCAAGGATTGAAGGAGGTTTGTTTGTGATTAACTTAAAAGCAAGGATAAAGCAATGCTATTATTAAGTAAATACTGCAGTCTGAATCAACATTTACTAGCTGCTTGATAAGTCTTGCATGCTGATTGTCTTCAGCAGGCAGCCTGAAGACAAGGCAGAAAAATTATGGGGGGCGGTAAGGGGCAAGAGAGGAATGCTGTGAGCATACTCAAATTCTGTGTTTGTGTTTGTGTGCACACTGCCTAAGAATGACTGTCTAGTAGCGAGAGAGTGGGAATGAATTAGAATTCTCTAAACACGGAGATTCTGTTGCCATAATGTGCTTATAGGTATTATAGTGGAAGTGAGTATCTGGAGGCAGATTGAAAGACTTGACCTAATGCCCTTATCTCTCAGTCCTCCAACTCTAATCTAATGAACATATACCCATAATTATTTCTCAAATAGTTTTTATCTAATTTTAAAGTGGATAATTTGTAGCACTTGATGAAAAATGTTGTAAGTTTTATTAAAATGTTCAGCATTAGGAGAGCTTTGAGCAGAATATATTTCCTTACTGTTCTACAAAGTCATACATATTTATAATATTAAAATCTCTTCAGTTGCTTTAATAATATTTTGTTCCACTGATCTGAATACTAATGTTAATATATCTGCTGCATGTATTAGAAGGCTGCACAGAAGAACGTATTTTATACTTTCAATATTTTTTGTATTTTTCTGATTTTCATTTATTTACCTTTAATTAAAATTTGTTTCATGGTAAAAAACACATTGTAAGCAAGAAATAAAGACATTGGGAAGAAAACTAGTATTTCCTATTAGCTTTGTTGGGCCGCAGCCTGGCAGCACTGAACATTTTGAGTAGAATCATAGACTCATTTAGGTTTGAAAAGACCTCAAAGATCATAGAGTCCAAATGTAAACCAAGCACTGTCAATTCCAGCACTAAACCATGTCACTAAGTGCTGCATCTATACATCTTACAAATACCTCCAGGGATGGTGCCTCAACCACTTCCCTGGGCAGCCTTTTCCAACACCTGACAAACTCTCAATCAACAAATTTTGTTTATTATCCAATCTCAACATCCCCTGATACAACTTGAGACCATTTCCTCTTGACCTTGTTACCTGGAAGATGAGGCCACAACCTCCTTTCAGACAGTTGTAGAGAACAATACGGTTCTCCCATGAGACTCTTTTCCAGACTAAACAGTCCTGGCTCCCTCAGCCACTCCTTATAAGACTTCACCATCTTTGTTGCTGCAATTCGGTTTGCTGCAAGTCTGACTGCTGACAGCTGAAGGTGCTCTGCACCACCCAGGACCCAACCCTTGGCCTGCTCCACCACACTGGCAGTGTGTGGGCTTTGGGAACACAGATGTTCTCACCTAGGATAGATGTCCCTGCCTGCAGCAGTAGGGTTGGAAGTAGATGGCATTTAAAGATCCATTCCAACCCAAACCATTCTATGATTCTATAATTCTGCAAATCTACCCAATGTACTAACTAAGCTGACATAAATTTTTCAAAATGCTGATTTTCATATCTTTGCTCCATCTGGTGTACAGAAACAACAAAAAACCAAGGCTGCTTCTGAGAAGGAAATTCTAAAATAGCTGGAAAACAACCAAAGCAGAACGACGACAAGACTGTGTCAAGTTAAGCATCTGGGAGAGCATTTTTCTTGGTCTTCTTAGTATGTCAGCTACCTCAGCCCACGAGGTGATAGGGTCTTACCTCCTGAGGGAGTGCCTGGGGAAAGTGATTACAGAAACAGAATTATACTGGGACTGGAGAAGGTAGTTGTACTAAAGCTGCATTTGGAAAACATCACAGGTGTACATTTACCACCAAAAAGTTCAGACCTTAGCCCATCAATGAAACAAACAAACAAAAAAGATTACTGCTCTTTTGTGGGTGCAATTCTTCTGCTGTTCATAATTGAAACAATGGAAAATGCCCTATTTTCTTAGCTCCCCTAAAATGCTCTAGTCAAATGAGACCACAGCTGCTCAAGACCCACGAAGCAGCTGTATAAAATGTTTGGGCCAGCAGATAACAGCCTAGATGATGATGTCTACTAGAGAAGAGAATGCCTAAGCAGGTATATATTTCTTCAACGACAGAAACCTATGAAAATTGTAGGTTTAAAGTGCACACACAAAAAAGTGCCTTGCGGTATATTTGGAAACACTGCCTGCAAGCAGAAACTTCAGAAAATCCTGATTCAAAATTAAATTTCATCATTGTATCAGCATGCTTGTGTTTTGATTGAAATCTCCTTCAGTTCACTGTGTATCTACTGGGATGTGTGAATGTGGTTGTGTCTGTGCCTAGGTAGGTGGTTTTACCACACCTCTGGGCATAGTGGACAAATGAAAGGTGGGAAAAAGGAATCTTGAAAGTAGAATCTTTATTACCAAAGAGTTAAATATTTGTTGAGTGGCTTCTTTCAGTTTGTTTTGTTTTTTAAGGATACGAGTCTATGACTTTTTGACAATGCTGTACAATGACTACACAAAAAACTGTGGACAGTATGAAATCAGAAAGCAAGAAGACTTGGGTAGGATAATCATTACAGAAAACAGAAAGTTGGAAGAAAAATTGTGCTGCATAGTAATAGCACAGCAGAAGTAAAAAGATCTGCAATGTATTACTTCACAAAGGGATTAAAGGAAACAAATCAGTCTAGAACAAATATAAAATATTAAAGTAGGATGATGAAAATGTAGCCATCCCATGAGAATTTAGGTAAGTGTATGTCCACCCCTCATCCATCTATCTGTTTATTTAGACATGAACAGGGCACAATAAGTTTTAAAAATGCAGGAACTTTTGACAATGTTCAAAATACAATTAACTGAAAAAGATGAGTCAGCAGGGAACCATGTTCATGTCAAAAAAAANAAAAAAAAAAGAGAGGAGAGAAGGGAACAATTTCAATAAAAAAAAAAAAAAAAAAAAAAGAAGAAAAGAAAACACACTTAGATTCCCAGATAATATTACAAAAGGAATGCAATGGCTACAGTGCAAATTTTTTTTTCTTCCTCCACTTGCTGTAAGTATGAAATTACTGAGCAGTTTTACACAGCATACTTGTCTCTTCTGCAAAACATGAAGGTTTGGTAGAAAACTGTTACTTCTGTTGTGAAATGTCAATACAATAGAAGTTGGATTTTCTTAGCAGAGGAGAAATATTTTAAAATAATTTTTCAGTTGGAGAAATTTTAAGTAACATTTTCTCCAAATAGCTTTCCTAAAATGAAAAATGAGGATTTCATCACTTAAAAATATATTAATCTTAAACTACTGTATTTTAAATATTCAATCTAAAACTAGGAAAAATCTAAACAAAAAACTTCTCAGATGTTCAAAAAGGAAAAGAAATGGAAAGCAATAAAATTGTTTTCTTTCCATGTGCTACACTTCCATAGTTTGTTGGTTTTTTTCTTCTGAAACAGGATTAATAATAACATGTCTTCTGATTTTGGATTAGAAAGTAAAGACTGAAAACTTTGTGGGCTTCTTTAGACTCTTTTACAGAGACAAAAAAATTACTTTTACTCACCCTTAACCTGCACTCGCTGTTGTGAAAAGACCAACTGTTACTAGTGTCAGCAAGAGAATCATGGAGGGGAAAACTAATATATAATAACACATACATATGGTGCAAGATATTAATAAAAATCCTGCTATAGAAAAGAAAGGGATTTTTTTTGTTATGAGTTAATAGAATAGTTAATAGTTTTCTACACATTTGTAGAAAAATCAAAATTTTGGGGGAAGATACGAAACGTATTTTTTCTGGGGGAAGGAAGGGCATTTTCCTTTGGTTTCTTTCTTCTCTTATCAACTCCAGAAACTTCACAAAAACTGCAGCTCTCAAGTAGAAGTGCAGCATTATGGAAAAGTAAAAAGTTTATGGATAGTGCAGTGAAATTGGCAAGTTATTAAGAATCCATTTTGAATGTGTAATGTCAAATTAAAACATGGTGTCTCTTTCTTTTTAAAATAACAGGAATTTTTATCTTAACAAAAATAATTCAATATTTTTATAATATAAAGTTAGGACAAAAAAAAATGTTCAATAGCAGATATTGCACCCATTTGATGGTTACAATAAGGAATGTGTCTGTGGCGTATTGACCTCTATTACCTTTGCCATTTAGGATTAAAAAAAAAAAAGTAAATTTTTGAGAGATTTACCTCAGGTATTCTATAAATAGGTAGCAATATCATTACAGTCAACATCATACAATTAATTACCAAATCAGAACAAGCCCAGGAGGATGCGACACTCTCCATGAAGATTCTCCAAGTAAAATTTCTCAAGGAAACTATAACTGTAGATAGAAGAATCATAAGTCAGTGTTTCATATATTTAAAGTGCAGTACCAGCTTTAAGTACTATAATAAAAGAGAAGACAGCATCAGCAGGGATTCCTGACAATGTTCCTTACCTAGGAAAATCAGAAGTAGTAGAGCTGACCAAGTATAGCATTGGTGTCCAAAGCTTTTAAAGAATTGCAAAAACTTTGTCTTTATGTAGATCCTTCAGGTCTGTACATTTATCTCAAAGCAGCTTATGAAGTAATGATGAATCAAAACTGAAATAATGCAGAACCTATTTGAGTAAACAAAGTCTTAGTGGGAGCAGGACAAATATATGGAGAGATTTATGCAAGCAGGCAGTCCATCAAGCTAACCCATTAATCCATATTCGTGTTGAGTGCTTAACTTACTGCTTCCACCCCCTGCATGCCCCATGCTCATTGTTTTGACATCTGGATACAGCACAAAAATATACAGTGGTACAAAAATTTGAGGACTGTTCACAAAAGGGTAGAGCACTAAATTACTACTTCTGCTACTGCAGGAAAACAAAACACCTGTCATAATAAAATCTTTACAAAGTCCGGTTGACACTAACAGAGGTGAAACCAAGCACCTGCATTTCTGCCAGTTCACTAGAGCTGTGTAGTGGAGAACAGATGTTGCAGATGAAGACTTCTGAAAGTCTCCTTCTGTCATAACTGTATTAAGAGCAACCAAGCCAGGAGACTACTTGTATGCTAAGATGTTTTGTCAAATATGAGGACTTTTTCATATATTTTGCTTTGCTGAGGTGATGTAAACAAGAATCTGCTTCTGATTCTGGTATTGTGGTTTTGTTGTTGGCTTTTTTTCTGTAAGAGATGAAAAAGAGAAGGCACTTTCATTCTTTGGCAAAAGAAGTTAGAAATATCTGAATTCAGACACATGGAGAGCATAGATCTTAGCAGAATGAGGCCTTAATTAGGCCCATGTGAAATCCTGAAGGAAGAGAACCAGACTGTCACTAAGGCACTGTTTGAGATAATAATTTACACAAAACCAGAGATAATAGATAGATCTAAAAGAAAGGATTAATCTATAAGCAGTTCAGACAGAATTTCTTTATGCAGAGGATTACTGAATAATGGAACAAATTGTCAAAGGCAGTGATAGAAGCAAGTGTGAATTATTCTGACACATTTCTGGACGAGAGAATTGGAAAGTGCAGTTGTGAGCTAGATTTTCAAGATAAATGATGATATAAGGATTGGTTGCATTTCAAGTTGGTGAAGCTAGGGAACGGAGTAACTGTATTAAGAAGTCCAAGGTTAGTTATGGGAGATCTTAATGAGCCCTCCTGATTCCCCTAAAAGTTCCTTTATGGTATTATTTAAGGTAAAGTTTTGCATAACTGATAATGAAATGGCCTAGCTTGAAAGAGGGGAACAAGCTACTTATTGATAAAGATATAAAAGATTAAAGGATCACAAAACATTTATTTGCTTTTCTTGGTATAAACTCTTTTGAATGAAAGGGATTTGTAGGTATGATTTGACAACTTCAAGAACACAAACAGTTAAAATCTTGCATTAAAAAAACCCCCTCCAGTCAGTAAAAGCATTAAACAGTTCTTTCAAATGTAGCATTTGTGGTCATATGGTCACTGGTGCCAAAGCCCTTGATACAATCACTTACAGACTTGCAGTGTTCCTAACATTATAGGACATTGTGCACAAAAGGGCCTAGAATATTGCATTTCAAAAAAGAACACATTAATATTTAAAACTAAAACAGAAGCACTATAGGTTGATCACTTTCGTACACAGATTGATGGAGCCCAAAATGTGTCAATACCTTGGCTCCTTTCCTCTGAAAGTCCACATAATGAAAACTTTAGATGGAAGAAAATAAAAGCTTAGCTTAGAAATAAATAGAAATTTCATATGCACCTGGTGGGAATTAGCTGGCTTCCTTCTGAGTCCCCTACTTGAAATAATGCTTATTAATAAAATTCTGCACAAAAAAGAGCACCTACGATACATATATCATATTAAACAATGCAAGAAAAATGTGTCATAAACAACTTGTTCATCTATTGCTATGTCTTCTTAAAGTAGTTGTTATAGTGTTGATTTTTTTCCTTAGAGTAATTTTTGGTATATACCTCCCATTAAGGAAAGAAGGTATATTAGCACAGACATGTCACGGCTACAATTTCTGTGAAAATATGTATGACAGATTTTAGTCATATGACAGGTTTATGGCCTTTGACTCTGGGTAATCCCAGAGTAATACCCAAACTCTAATGAAGTATTGGTGAGAGAATGCATTCTTCCGCTGAATTGATATAAAATCCAGTATGTCCTGATTTCTCAATAGAAAATTAAAATTATGACTCAGTTGAGAGACATATATATTTGCTGGTTCTTTTATCAGGTTTACTAAAATGTCATAAAATGCTTTTAAGTAGGTAAAACAAATATGCAACCAATCTATACTCATTAAGAGATATAAAATTGTTCACTGAATTTAGCAAAGTTAGATTTGGGGAGTCCAGAAAGCTATCCTCCCAGTTACTATGGGAGACTACTTTGTTTAATCAAAAGGAATGTGGAACAAAACTACCATCTGCATGAACTGGTGCATCCCAGATTACACAAGCAGCAGATTGCTCAAGCCTCTGCTTGAACTGCTTGAAGAGCAATCTTCATAGATAGAGATGGGGAAAATGGGCTTCAGGGCTTCTACATGGTTTTGGAGAACTGTCAACAGATCTGAGGCAGGTTTAATGAGGCAGGCTCACAAGTTAGAGCAGCTGATGAGGACAGTTATCATTAAATAGAATTCTAAAGATTTAAATTTTTGTTTTGCCTAAGTTTATTCCATTACTGAAAATATTTGCTCTTTAGTAAAATATAAATTTTTGTCCTAAACCTGTTTTCATAACAGGTGCTACTGGATCACCTGACACAAGTGAGATATTCTGGCTTCCTGAGGCTGGCACACCCACTACTGTCCCAGGCAAAGGCAAATTTCTAGAGGCTGTCTAACCCAACACTGTCAAATGTTCAAGAGTCTGTCGGACAAGCAACTAATAAGGTGAAAGCACTCAGTAGAAGATGAATAAAATTAGATATTGTGGGGAGGTGTCTTCATTAAATGTCAACAGTGTCTCTTAAGTATACTTGTGCTCTTTTCACAAGAACTGGATACATGGAATACCATCAGCCTATGAAACAACTAAGACCATTAGTTGCTTCTCTAACCACAATAACTCCTAAGGAGACTTCCAAGTGACTTGAGTCAACTATCTGTTGTCCTTACAGCCTGGCCTGATGACAACAACACTAAGGATATGGGGAAAAAAAACAGATTGAGGCTGCCCTCTTCTGAGCCCCTTCACACAGGTTTTTGCTCTCTTTATGGAATGTATTTCCATATCCCAGTGAAACCCATTATATAGTCATTATTAATCATATCAAACATTCCTTTTTTATTTCTACTTCAATAGATTCTCTTTCTTTTTTGTTCCATGCCCTCCACCCCTCCCCTCTGTTTTTATAAAGTTATATAATCTTTAGGGAAAAGGGAACTTGTTTACAGTTTGTAATCATTGTACTAAAAAAAAAATCAAACCACAAATTCATTGCAGAGTGTTTGATCCAGAATATTGTTAGAAACATAATTAATAGTTGAAAGCATTTGAAACAACTGTCCTCAACTTAGTTGTCACCCACACAGAAAAATACAAGCTTTTCAGACTTTAATGTTAAGATATTTGTTTTTCATTTCAGTATTTGAAAAATTAATTTGGTGGATCATTTTGTTAATGGAAAACAGAAATTACCCCCACTTCATAATCTCAAAACACTGTGTTTGTTTAAGGGTTGCTGATAGTAAACATACTGAACATCACTGAAGGCTCTCATTTTGTAACACCCACCTTCAACTCTTCGGAGAGGCTTCAGACGTAGGAAACACAAAGGGAAAAAAATACACAGGCTGGGATCACCCACTAAATAGTGAGCTACATACCTAAACAAGGTTCAAATTACACGGCAGAATCACCATTTTTAATATGTTTCTCTGGCTGCTGCAAAGCAGTGCAGCTCTGGATTTGTGCAGTTCAATGTCAACTTATGGGGGTTTGGACCCTGGGAGGATACTTTTCTTCACAGTTTCCTTCCAAGTCTCTCCTTTGTTGGCTTCCACAGTTTTCGCTGTACATAGGAAAAAAAGTAAGTTTTATGGACCATTAGGCTTCCTACTGTTTATCATTGCTCATCTATTCACACTCTGTTATTTTTACTAGTATTTTTGTTGTTTTACTTTGTTTTCTTTTGTTTTAAATGCAAACTACACTCAGGTGTGTTCATCTCAACAAGCCCCAGTTGTTCAGAGGGATTATTTTCTGCTCTTTTACTTTCCTGCTTTTGCTCTTACTTTCTTTGTGTTACCCACATCACAGCCGTGCCTCTTCATGGATGAAGGTCTCAACCCACACAAGATGAGTGTCTTAGTGCATGAATCAATATCCCCTAGGTATGAGTAAATTAGGTTTGCACCTGTTATGTTTGTGAAGGCATAATGCTGCCAAAAGTATACTGAGCAGGGTGGGAAATGTCTGCATTTTTCGGGGTGCAATGCAATACTGGAGAACAAAAGTAGGAGAAAGACCGGGCACAGTGTTCAGTCACAGCAGCCAGGCTAAAAGATTTAGACATGGAGTAAGATCTAGAGATCTAACTAGTAAGATCTAATTTAGTAAGATCCAACTTTCACGGGGCCCAGATACAATGGATTCACACTCAAAGTAGAGAAGGACAGTGTTTTTTCCTTTCCTGTAACACCCATGTCTGGTGATGTTTCTAGGGCAATGGATGTTCATCTGGGCTATACAGTGCTGTTCCACTGCTGCAAGAAGACTGTAGGCCTAAGATGATCTCTTTTTGCCCGTGTGGGAAGCACACCTTGGGAAAACAGTTTTCCCAACGGCTACTCTGTTCAGCTCTGCTCTGCACCCATAGCAGGTCTGTCTGCTGCTGGGTTTGCACATCCTTTCAGGACTGTTTCTGTAGCATAGATATCAGCACAGCATTTATCAAGAATTTTCAAATAGTTGAAGTCTGAATTAAAAAACAGAGGAGAGGAGAGCTAGAAAAATTTAAATGCTCTAAACAAATTTACTTTAGCTTTGAAATATATTCTGTCAGTTCCTTTAGCAGTATTCTTAATAGATGTGTTTCATCACAAAAATTTTGAATGGGCTTGTGCCATTTTTATTTAACTTACAGATGAAAGATTCTATGGATACTAGTCCAACTGATATCACATTTCTAGCTCATTTCCACTTCATTTTATCTCAAAATTTCCCTTATACGGGGAGGATTAAAAAAAAATGATGTTATTTCGGCTGGACTTTTCTTAATTAATTATATGAAAGAACAGTAATTTGTGAATTTTGTCTTCTATAAACCAGCTAAACTTCAACCATCTCCTAAGCTGAGCATAACTTGTAAGTCTTAAAAAGCAGATCACTCTTGTCTTTCTCAGAATGCTTTATTTCGGTGCATCACAAATAAAGATGCTGTAAAACTTCAAATTATAGTTAAAATTCAGTTGCCAGACAAGTTTTTGTTTGATATAAGTATGCTAATGATCATCTTGTGTGTGGAAGTAATAATGAGTCAAGTGTTCCATCAGGATTTTATGAAAACATATGGCTGAATGGTCTTCTACTCATGCAGCAAACTCATGGGAAGTGCTCCTGTTTGTTATTACATACAAGCAGATATTGTTACACAATAAAGGCAGGAGTCAGGTTACTTTCTGCCACTGCCTTTCACCACACAAGAAAGCAGGAAAACAGCAAGTGCCTTCCAGCACCACTGTCTGTTAAACAGAAAAGCTGGAGTCTAAACATCCTGATGTCTCAGTAAGACACTAAGACGTGTCTAAACCAATTAGCAGAAATGTCCAGCTGGTACCTTTACTAATTCTAGTCCAGACTCTGGCTGTCTGTACTGGAAGTAACAGAGAAAATCCCACAAGCCTGTTAAGTGCCTTCTGCAGAGGTCAGCCATACATCCCATACCATACAGATATTTTGATGATCTACTTCAATAAGTAAAAGACTATAGGTGACCACTGAGGGTGGAATATATGTTCCTTGACCTCCACCCTTCATGGAACCCTCTCAGTGTCAACGGGGGAAGACTTTTTCCCATGGTTTCTATACAAGTGGCTTTAATCCCAACCTGAATGAAAGCATGACTCCTAGACCTTCTGGAGCTACGATCTACACCTGGTTAAAAGCTCCAACTGTCTGGGGAAATTGTTAATAAGGTGATGAATAAATTGTTTTCTTGTCTTTTTTAAAAGATATTCTTTAGTGAGTGAGTGTGTTTGGAGTACAATTTAGCTCACAAAATCCCTGAGAACTAAGAAATATGGAAAAAATATTTCGCATTTTTTACTTAATGACTGTGTGTTATCCTCTCAGCACAGGTACTCATGTCATTGTAACTAGGTGCTCTCTAGTGGTTGCTATCCAGAGTACACCATGGAGGTGAGCTGGATGATTTGACATAGCACCCAAGACTTGAAACAGTTCCATCCCCTTCATCCTTTTTCATTTTTCTTGCTTTCAATTACAGTTTGTGCATTATTCATGGTGACCTTTCAACTAGAAAGTATCTGCTATCAGACTTGTAAATAGAACATAAACTATATGCAGCCAGGAGCATTTTGGACCAATAACTTTTAATCTAAGAGGTTTAAAAGATGCACATGTATGATCAATACAAAACTGTTTTGCCAAAGTAGTTTTCAGCATGAGGACTATTGACCAGCCTTGAAAACCACTGTCCACCTGCCACTTCCATTGCATCTGAATAATCCTGAGACACTGCAAATTTTCTGTATAAATAACACTCAAAACTATGTTCTTCGAAATGATTCCATTCCTTTTCCCAGCACAAGTTTTTTCTCTATTTTTGACTTGCACACTCTCCTCTCTGTGAGTCCAATATTTTCTCATTTACTACCTCAACTCCATTATAATGCACCAAATCTTCTGTAAACTGACTGAGGCCAGGGGCAGGGGGAAGGCAGCAGGGCAAAGAGAGAAGCAGGAGAATCGAACAATATGAAAATGGCATGCAAATAGCAGGAAGTATGTTTTCTTCCAGTAGTTTCTATGAAAAAATTGTATCTACTTGGAATCTTTGCTTCAGCTTATAATATATTAGGTATACCTATTCTTTGGTTCTGTAATCAGAAATCGATTTGTAAGTTGCTGCATGTCCCAAGAAGTTCTATCAGGACTTTGTTTTTGTTATGAAGACATTATTTGCCATTTAATTACAATATGGCATTTCCTTAACTCAAGCAAAGAACAATTAATAGCTTCAATCTCCCAAACAGATATATGGTTTGGAACATTTTCCAGGAAAAAAAAATGCTTTCTTTTTCCCTTAGATTGTAATTATAAGAGTTACGCTGATCTAAACTGCATGAAGAACTAGATCCTTCATTTTTTTATTTTCCTAAAATCTTTGCTGCCAAACACATTTTAAGGAATTTGTGATGAGAGCGATTCTAGACCTTCAAAAGTCCATGACAGTTTTGAATCTACTGTCTTTGAACAGGAATATGATCTTCAAAAACATTTCTCTAAGCTTTCCTGCAGGCACCTCCACAAGAAAATGACTACCATCTTACCTACAATTAAGCCTGTTTTTCCAGGTGCTTCATATTTTGCAAGGTCCACTATGCATTTTAGAGGGGAAAGAATGGAACATGTGACGTGCTTTGCCCTGCAGAAAGATAAATAATTAATGAAAAGAAATGCAGAGTATAGCTCCTCTGTGACTTAAAAATACTAAGATCCTAAAGTGACTGATTTAATTGGATAAATTCAACTAAATGTCACATTTACAAAAAGAAATGACAGGACTGGACAATACACAGCACAAACGTTCCATGGTGATAGTAACCAAGGAAAGAAGATTCTCAGATGTGGCTGGATTTGAGGAGGTGTGCAGTATTTTCCTGTCCTAAAATATTTATTATGGACTGCATTGATGCCAAAAAAGAAATTTCTCTCTCTCTTCTTTAAGTTTATATATCCATTACTATCAAATTTACAGCACTGCTGGCTAGAAGTATATGAAGTTGTCCAGTGTGTTCAGCTTGAAATTTTACCGTGTCTGAACACCTTCACTGATAGCAGGCTGATAACCCTTTATGAAGCAGTTTTCACTAATGCTTTCATGTTTCTGGTTTATGATGTTATCATAGTCATCTTTTGTCAGATTAAAAATAGAGGTATTCTCAAAATAACCCAAGCAGCCATTTAGTATAGCTTTTAATGTCAGCAGAAATTCCTGTATTACAAAACTTACTTGAAATATTAACAGTGTTGTTTGCACTTGCAAATACACATTTCATCTTAATAGGTACAGCATATCCCTTAGGCAAGCAAAAATATCCATTGTCTGAAAGTCAGAGGAAATTCAGTTGTACTTTAGGAATCTGATTCTGGATCACAATTCACTGAACAGGAAAATTCTGAATTTGATGATAGTGGTGTAGATAAAGTAGATACCTATATGAAAAGCTCAGGTTTTCAAAACACTCAGCACCTAACATTTCTCTTGAGGATATTCAAATCAGGTCATGCAGGCTAAACTTGGAGCCAAATGTGCATTGTCATGATATTCTGATCCTGGTTTATAATTAATTCTGAGAAAAAAAAAAAAGCCCTTATAGCACAGAATTAAAAATTATTCCATGTTGGTTTACTCTGATAAGCCTATGAAAAGTTCTATTACTGTACCAGACATTCATCTTTCTCTCTATTAAGAAACCCTTAGAGGGATCTAAGCATTTGTTTTAATGGACATTAGGTGCAGTATCAATATTCTGTCTTCTTTGTTAGACTGATATCAGAAGGCTGATGAAGTGTCATGCATAACAATCTCATGCTTGCAGAAAAAATAGGTGTTGGACAACAGTACCTTTTATTGCAAAGACATTTACTCTACTGGTTTCGTGAAAAAGAAATCCTTCAGAACAAAATCAGACTGGATGATAATATTGTCCTGCTCTGGGGGAAGAAACATACAAGTTGCAGACCTGTGTAAAGCAGCTGCTGCAGCTGTACAAGGCACTATACTCACTTAATATCAAGAGATCAGCATGAAATAAATTCTGACCTTAGTCTGCTTCTGCTGCAAGTGATGGGAATTCTGGCCTCAGTCCAAAAGATCACTGAAGCACATGAGTAATTTTGAGATTGTGAGTAATCCACTGATTGCAATGACCTTCTAAACAGGACTCTTGGAGCATACCAGAGAAAATAAAAACTGGTAACATGGTAGTCTCCACTAGATAACCATTCCTTGTAAAAAATCTGCCATACTGTCAATCAAAATTGTTTAAAAAACCTTCAGTTGAGAAACAAGAAGTCACATAAATTAGCTATACTTTAGCCAATAGAAAGCACTATTTTAAATCAGTGGAGCTTCCTTAGTGTTGTGTATGGAAAGAATTGCTCTAACAAACAGAAGTAAGGGGTTTCCCCAGAAAAAAAAAGGATGTCTCCCCCTTTTCCTTTCAGACTCAGCACACTGTGTTCTGATTGAAGCTGAAAATTTCAACAACTGATTCTACAGAGCGGATATTATTAAGTGCTAAAATACCTTTAGATTAAAATGAAAATATGGCAGGTTGAAATCAACTCTAAAATTATAATACTATGAGGAAAAAACCTAAATTTTGTGCTTCTCTAGAATGTGATTCCAGTCCTGAAGAAACAGATGCTTTATCAGCACAACAGAAACGTAGAATTATAGTTGCTTGAATTAACTGTCAGTTGTCAAATATTTAATAGGAAAAAAAAAGAGGATCATATGGTATCAAAGACAGAAAAATATTTTTATTTTTCTTTCATTTCTATATGTATTATAATCATTAAATTGTATCATGTGGCCGTGGAAGAATGTTTAAAATCAGAAAACTATCTCACTCAAAAGCTATGGGTTCAATGTATCTTAGGGTCATCTGTACTGTAACTTAGATTAAGGAGGTTGCCCTGTATTGGATGAGAGAAGTGTAAATAACCAGGGAGTACCACATCCTGTACTTTGTCATTCTCATTTATATTATGTAGCATAGTTCAGTATTTCATGTTAACTTTTTATTAACAGTTTTATTAACAGTTAAAGCTTGTTTGTATTCTCACTCTTGGAACAGTTATTTCCAAGTTTTATAAGTTTGCTGTTTTTTAAAAAGCACTGGCAAATATGTTTTATCCTCATTTCAAGTTTAAAAGATTTCAGTGAACAGATGATTGTACTAAAATCCAGCAAAACCTCTGAACTGTTCATATTCCACAGTATTTGCACTACTTGCTTTTTACAGAACTGTCTGCATCAAGGAAATCTTGACATAAACTGAGTAGTTACCTCTAAGGTCATTGATGACTTAGAAAATACTCCTCATCTGTTTTAAGCATCTTATGTCTTTGAGTAGCATCGTGTAAAGCCTCCACAGCACACCATAACATAAACTATAAAATTCACGTGTAGTGTATATTGTTAATTCTTCACAATCTTTCGTGCTACTGAGACCTGTTCCATATTCTTTTCTCTGAGCTTGACAAATAGCACTTCATGATGAAGACTCTTCAGCTAATTTCTATCATGACAGAAATGTAAAAAGGCTTGGAGAAAAAGATTTTATTAATTTTTCCAGACATATAATATGTGAAATAGAACTTACGGTGTCAGATTATTTATTATTAAAACCTATCCTCTTAAGAAAAGATGTATTGTCACAGAGGACTCCAATTTTACCTTACTGATCTTTTATAGAATTATAGGTGAAGAAACTGCAATAATGTCCAATCGCAATTTAGGCAGTGGTAAAAACACTATAGCATGAGAAAGGTAATGATTATCTAGGTTAGACATAACAGATCAAAATTTGAACCAGAACTAAAAGTTTTCTGCAGAATAAGCAACAATTGTTCAAGAGGTTCTTTTTCAGTTCAGATTGTAAAATCTAAATAGAGTCCATCAAAAACAAATTTTGGAAATTATCTTGCTGGGTTTTTAAATAAAGTTAAAAGGCAGATGTATCAGGGTACATAGAAAGAACTGGATGACTTTGAGGGACGTCATTTCATTATACATAAATATTCTGCAAGGCACAGAATCTTAGGCACAAGATAATAGAAAGTCTGCTAGAAAACAAAACCAAAGACACATTGTGGGATTTTGAGGAAGAATTTTTTCACTGGAACATTCTTGGGGAAAAGGTTCCTTTACAAAAAAAATAATAGTTTAAAATGCTTTAAGATAAGGAGAGTCAAACTACATATTTTAATGTGTTTCTCTTTACCTATTTCAAAATCACAACTTTTTTGCAGGCACACTGAATAAAAACTTATGCCAGTGCTTGGAGATGCTGAAATTATCAAGTCATAGGTGCATAGTCCTTATGCATGTTTACGCACACTGTTTAATTTAAACTGGGAGCGGAGTGTTTTTGTACAGAGATGCATTGCCTTCCCAACTATTTTCTTCCTGTGTTACGTGCTCTGCAATCTGTGAAATCCGTACATGGTGCTCTTTGCTAATGATTGTGATTCCTAATGCATATTGCACATTAAATAATTTCTAATTTACTCTATGGTGAAGCTCAGAGAGATTATTTGGAATCTTCTGACTTTTGTGCACAGTTTAGAAATAGATTCATTTGAATATGGGAAATAATTTTCATTAAACATTGAGCTATGATATGAGGTCATTGGAGTATCTCTTGTAAACTCATATCTTAAAGCTACCACTGGGAGATTCCATATTTCTATTCCAGCCTAAAAACTGAGTTAAAAACAGGCTGGCATCCAAAATGTGCAGTTGTTACGTGTTGGATTTTCTTATTCATTCAATACCTTTTCTATCCCCCCATTATGAAAAAAAAATTTCTCTGGCATCTCTCAAGATATTTTGCTATATACAAACAAAATTAGTTCAACTAAACCAAGGCGTAGGCAGAGACAAAACTCAGTGGTGATGGAGACCTCTGTAAACATATTTCAGGAATTACACATATGTTATGCAAACTTTTTCAAGTGCCATTTTCAAACTGAAAGCTATTATGCCTTGTCATTCCTTTTATGACAACCTTTGAATAAACTTTCAAGTATATGTTCAAGACTTTTTGACACAATTGTTAACATGAATACATACAAAATATGACATAGTACACTAAGAAAAAGCTATTTTTAATTGTGTAGTAATAGATGATAATGGGAACAATCTTCTACTTTGATAGATAAAGACAATAAAAATGGCAATAGCAAGATGAGGCTAGGAAGGAAGTAGACTAAATCAAAATGTTTCTTCTGCTATCATCTCCAACTAGGTTCCTCTCTGATTTTTCCCTGCAATCTCAAGAGAAATTAATCACTGAACTTACTACCAAAATAATCAATATATTTTCTGAAATACGGACAGGTTTTGAAAGAAGCCGTGAATCTGCTTCAAAGGCCCCTTTGCTGTCCAAGCACTGCTGTAAGTGATCTAGACAAAACAGGCATCCTTTTTGCAATGCCAGGAGAGGTGGCGTCACAGCCAGCATACTGATGCGGGATAGAGGAGGTGGGAACATACAGAAGCTGAAGTTGGACATTAAAATGAGGCTAAGGAATCCATAGCTATCTAAATAAACAGTGTCTTTCAGTGTATCTTCACTATTTTGTGCCAGATGAGATTGGCACACTACTCAGAGGAGATATGTTAATTAAAGGTGGGAGGGATAAAAAAGGAAAGGCGAAACAGTACAGCCCCTGAATAATGCTAGAATCTGAATAATTATTCCCAATTCTCCTGTGTTACAAAATCATTTGTTGAAGGAAAAGAAGGAAGTTGAAGTGTGAAGCAAAAAACAGTGGTTCAACCAAATTCAGGAATATATGATGCACGTTTGTTCCCAGGAAATAATGAGTAATTTCAAATCTACCCAACTTCCAACTTCTGTGTGAATAAAGTGCCATTCCAAGTGTAAGGTTGCAATGTACAATTGGAAGCTTAAAGCTAAGCATCTGCCTTGAGCCATTTAGTTCCATACAACATAATCTCAAATTGTATATTTAAGTCAAAGAATGAGAGCAAGAGATGAGTGAGTGGTGCATGTATTAGGTCTTCAGTCCCTCCTTAATCTAAGACCCTGTGGCAGCTGTGTGTTGGCTGATCTCTAAACAGCAAAAAATGTTACCTTTCATAACAAATTATTTGATTGTATTTCACCTCACTGGGCACAGAATACTTAACATGTTAGTCAAAGTTAAGGCTTAGCAGAAAAATCTATCCATGGTGAAGATAACACATGAAACAATGACACAGATTTCTGTCATCTAATTTTTTTTGCTCCTGCTGCTGCTCTGTAATTCACAATATCCAGATCCATTTAAAAATATTCAGCCTGCAGCTTACTCTGTAAAGGACAGTCCTCAGACCTGGAGCAGTGCCGAGGAGTGGAGAATGGTCAACCCTGGAGAGAAACTCTTGTCTGCAGAGTGGCTGTACTTCAGCAGTGGTGAAGTGTGGCTCTGGGTGAGTTTCAACATGCAAGTCACCTGGCAGCCTGTGAGTGAAAGCAGAGAGGCCTGTGCTCAGATGCCAAGACTGCTGCCCAAAGCTCCTTCGGTCAGAGATACAATCACTGAATGTCATCATGTGAACTGTGTAAATACACTGAGGATGGGTTTTTTTGTTGCTGTTTAAAAGGAGCATTATTTGTACAGGTAATGAGAAATCCTTTGCAGAATATTAACATTATGAATGCCACAATCCCTTTTGTTGTGTACAGACAGTCAATAATGACGGCACTCAGATCAAAATCAAATGAAATTATGCACCGCTTCCACAGGGAGCTTGTGCTCTAGTTCAAACACAAAGTGTTTCAGGCACAGACGGTACATGGTGTGCCAGTGCAAGGTGTTTTGAGGTAAAGTAGGAGCTGACCTGTTCTCCTTGTTCTAGCTATGATAGATGTTCTCTGTGTACTCTAATTTCCTCATTAGTGCTGAAAGGAGCTCAAAGCAAAGATGGATTGGTAGTTCCTTTTTTTTTTTTTTAAATTACAGAGCCATAAGAAATATCTAAGTTGCAGAGAGAACATGAGGTGCTGCAGAAAAGAGGAATGCATGCCTATGCAGGCTTTCCTCAGTAAATTCATGCAGTTAAGTGCATGCCAAATTTCTAATTGCAACAGCTGACTGGTAGTATTAAAGACAGGTTCAGAACACAGATGAAGCTCTCCATTTGGTTTTAGGAATTGTGAGATCTCATTAAATTGGAAAGAGATATCTAAGACAAAGTGTGGTAAGTGTATGGAGTATTTGAATAAAAATATGTACCTGGCACTCTTCTAATTTTTGTAATTTATAATTTCTCACCTCCTTAATCCATTCTATTGATAAAACAGTGCTTGGGAAGCATATTTTTAAAAAAGATAAATTGGCACTTAAGCACAGGAAAATATAACACATTTTACATAAACTTGGTTTTATCCAGAGGTCTCCAAAATGCCTAGCAAAAAAAGATAACACTATGAAAATTTAAAAGACAAGACTAACAAGAATCTTTATTTTCATCTAATCTAACGGCTGATACTATAATAAAGATTTTGGCTGTATCTTGAAAATGCACTTGCAATGACAGACTGTGACACTGATGTAACACTGTACAAATCCTGCCATTCATCATTTGTTTGAATATAAACTGTTAAGGTGACTTTACAAGTATTAGCTCTGGTCCTTCTACAACAATAAGGCAAACAAAATATTAAACTCCTTCCTTTATAATTTATATTTTTCCTTTTAGGAGAAGACATACATAGAATTTGTACAAGTGTACTTTCAATTGAGTCTTGATAGAGCTTGTATTTATTTGTGAATGAATCTTCATGGGGAAAAGAGCAGTTCAGTAGAGCTACTCTATTTATAAAACAGAAAGAAAAAAAGAAACAAAACCAAGTAAAACAAGTTGCAGTTATACAACGTATATTTTTGGTTAAAATGGTGTGAGGTGTGAATGCTGCTTCAATTACAGGCAGTAAAAAATAACTTGGTAAAATCACACAGGAAGTCCTTATTCAACACTTTGCTTTGCTCTTTCCATTTCTTTGAGAAAATCTGACATTATAAGCACAACTGACTCTCTAAGGAACTCTTAAATAATTTAAAGATGCTGAGCCTCATATTCTACAGGCAAAAGATGCTGACATTATTTTAAATTAGGTTTTTATACTTAAAATATATTGAAATGCATTTTGGGGAAATGAAGTTTTGCTACCTGTGCTTTTTCTGAGAGCTACTATGTGCAGAACAATACTGACACTGTGGGTAGAATAATATTCACATGCATTTTTGTATATTCTGAGAAATATTAAGCCCAATAGTCTTTTTTTCAAATATGAGCTTGATATATCCATGTTATCTTCTGGAAATGTACTAGGTCACATGGGGGTTTTTGCAAGTGATTGTACCCGATAAGTGTAGACAGTGTTTCTATCAAGTTTTGTGAATAACTGAAAATATACGCCAGGTCAAATTGTACACGGGCCTTTTTGAAGGTTGCTTTGACTTCACTGAATGTCCAATTTTGGCCTTTTTTGCTAATAGCTTGAACACAGTAGCCTCATTGTTATTTTTACTTCTAACTCTTGATGCTTTAAGTTATTTGCCAGAAGCAGCTGGCCTCTGTCTTACTCCCCCACATTGTTCTCAGATGTCCTTCAAGTCATAAACCAAGTGAGAACATGTACAGAAGAGACTCATGGATAAACAAAATTTCATCTTTAAAATATGGAGAACACTGAGACAAAGAGTTGACACTTGTATAACTTGGTTGTGAAATTTATTTTTATCTTCTTATGGCCGTTGGGTAATACTAGTTTAACAAACAGAACTCAATAAACCCCTCATAATTCTCCTAAACCAAAACCAAAAGTGACCCCAAATTGTTCTGACTGTGTTGCTTGCTAAAACCTAATGCATGCTGGGATTAGGCACTTGCCAGTTAGCTTATTGATCATGTCTGATAGTGCAGACGTGATCAATAACGCCAAAAGTCATGTATCTCCATACCAATTGCCATTGCATCATCTATGAAGCCCTAGAGATGAAAGCATATCACAAAAGCAGCATCCTATGCTCCCTCTCACATTTGGCTTTCAGCTTAAAATAAGAAGCTTTTAAAAATCATAGCAAAGTCAGCATTGCTGTATTTGCCATCTGATTTTGCAGTCTACCTGCTCTGCATTTTCAAGCTTTGGTCTGAAACTAGAACAGCTAAAATTATCTTTTCTTTCTTTGTGAAGTGGTACAACTCTCCTGTATTCATTGCCTGATTAGGAAAGACATAGGAAATGTGTCTACCAGTCTAGTTTCCACCTTGCAGACATCCCAGGAGAGAGGAAGAACTCATTGTTCACCTAAACTCATCAGTAATGTTATGAAATAACATAATTAATTTCTCATTTGGCTAGTTTGGGACTTTGAGAAATGAAATTCAGAGAGTAGCAAAGACTTCTGCTGAGCAGTTTAGTTGCTCTGCACCTCCAACTGCTGCTCAGCAGTCCTCCAGCTACCTTCACTGATGGCCGGCCTTGGTACTCGTGGTGAGTAGAGTGCAAACTATGTGTGAGAGAGAAGGAGGTAGAGGTCAGCATCATTTCCAGAGCCTTTGATAATACCCTACTCATATTTCATCAGTTTAGTCAGTTTTCTTGTACACGTCAGTGAAATCCGATTCAATTGTTCTCAAGAATGGTAAAGCACTCACAACCAAAGAACTCAGTACATCCCTGTTGATGAAGTTGGCAGATAAGGCAATGGGATTTTTTTTTGTTCTTCAAATGGGATACCCCCAGACAAAAGGCACTTTTTTTGCCTAATGGTAATGGCAGCAAGTTTACAGAAAATATGATATGAACTCTCATACTGACCAATGAGTTTTTGTTCAGTCATTTCTAGATTACCTTAATGATGGCTGTCACTTATTAAAGAGTTTGAAAAAGGGAATTACTTCCATCCTAGCCACAAATATGCCTTGCCTGTTGCACGCTGCATAGACTTGGACTAAACAGACTAAAGACAACCTAGGATTGAAGGTTGCAAGCTCAATGAACTGTAAATTGCAGCTTTCTGAAATTATCCAAGAGGGACTTCCACTCTGGTCAGTGCAGTAGAGCTGCAATTATGTCCTGAATGGAACTCACTTTTTTGTGGTGAGTAGGCAAACACCTCATATAAATGCTTACACACAAGAACTCACACACAAAAATAGTATTATCAGAGGTAGACATTCATCCTGCGTACACCATCTGGTGAAATGGAATGGAAAGCAATCAGTACTTTTGCATAAGACTGAATTTACTGTGGAGACTGTCAAACCAAAAGGCTATGCTGAAAATTTGGCTGAAAGTCTTGGAAGTCCAGGCAGGAAGGCCAGAAAATAAATTATTGGATATTTTTGTCCTTTGTTAAAGTCAGTAGTAGAGATAGGAGTGAGAAAAAAAAATTGTTGTTGCCTTAGGCATGCTTTCAGTGTACATTTATTTTGTTGTTGCTGCCTGGTTCATTGAGCTGGTTTGTCTTTAATGGTTCACTAAGCTTTGACTACTGTAGAGATTATGGTAATTTATTTTACTCTAGCAGTGTCCTGGACTGGGGCATATTTCAAAGTACCAAATTAGGTAAATATCAATAATGTAAAAAGTTATCTTAGCTGAGGTTAACTCCTGGACTCCAAAATCACAACATTGTTAAGTGGAAGATGCTACTCCAGGAGGACAAGGGATATAATTTATTGGTTTGTTTTGAATATTTGGTGTTTCAGATAACTTGAGATTTAAGTCATATAAAATGCAGAGGTTTATCTGAATTAGAGTTAAAATGCAGAAAAAATCTTATTTGGAGCCACCAAACCCTTGAGGTTTTAAAGCCAAACTATGTTCACAGACATTTGTCTTAGAAGTAGACAGACCAAGTGTGTTAAGTGTCTTTCCTGCTTTCAAAAAGGTTGTTATGATCCAATTACTACAATTATTAGAGAGATGCTTCTGTACAATTTAAGGTACAAATGAGACCATATGTCAAATTCAATAGTGTGGACTTTATTTAATAGTAAATGTGAGATAGAGATAGCAAGAAATAGGAAAAAGAGAGACATGGGGAGGGAAAGAGAGTGACAGAGAGACAGATTAAGTAGAAAGATATCATCACCCCTGTGGATCTAATGGTGTCCCACTGGTCCTCTTCTTCTGGTCTTCTAGTGGAGGGGCTCCCACGAAACACAGAGTTCAGCAGGTTAATATATGTTCAGGTACACACGGGAATGCCCAGGAATCTCCTCTGTGGGGGGAAGTTTACACTGTCTTTTGCAACACACTCTGGCTCTGTTGAAACACTTGGATCAGGTGCAGCCCTCTGGTGGAAGGCCTCAGGAATGAATCTGGGGGATGCCTTGGGGTCTCGGGTGGTTTACGGCACCTTCCAAGACATGACAGCTGCCTCTTATGTGAATGTTCTGTGTGAATGTGACCTTCCCAGGCTGGCTGTGAGTTTTACAACTGAGCCAGTTTGTGTAAGGGAGGACAACTGGCATCTTAAAAAGCACTATTCCATCTCCACAGTGTCTGCCTATAGCCTCCAGTGGTGTGTCTTCATCCTCTCAGTCTTATGTGGACTGGAGGCTTCACCATCACACACCCAAGAACTCTCCTTCCCCAGCTCAGCTGTGGGGGAGTGTGTGTGCAAACCTGACCTCCAAATGAGTCTGTGGGCTATGGCCTTCCCCACTCTGGATCCAGCTAGAGCTGATTTTCAACACAGCTGCTGTGTCTGGCTTTTCTTGTGGATACATTCTTCTTCCCCAAGGAGTTACATCACCTTACACATGAGATAATTGGACAACAGTCGCACCTTTATCATATCTCAAGTTCTCAGGTGACTTAACATGCAGCCCAATTTCCTGAAACCCAAAAGGCATTTTTGGGGTGTGGACTTCACTGACACAGATGAGCACTTGTTTCTTTGCACATTTTGCTACAATGCGCCCATGAGGGTGACCAAATGTTGGCCCAGGTCGCCCAGAGTTGTCATGGAGTCTCCATCCCTGGTGATATTGAAAAGTCACCTGGACATGGACATGGACAACCAGCTCTCATTTACCACTCTTGAACATGGGGCTGGACCAGGTGGCTTAAAGAGATTCCTTCAAACCTCAACAATCCTGTAATCATTCTCTCTGTGCTCAGATGGGAAGGTTGGCTGAGAGGTTCAGAACACAATGAAAACAAATGACTGAGGTGGCCCTGTGTATTGTCACCATGAAGCAATGACATTTTCAAACATAGCCTGACTTGAAGGGCAGCAACAGACAAGACAATACATTGAGACACTGCTGAGTTCTGTAATCTGTGGTTTCAGTTCAGGTACGTCAAGACGAATTCTTTCATGCTTCAAAATCACGAAAATCTGACTGCCCCAAAACTGGTACTTTGGTGGGGTTTTTTCCATTGACATCATTAAAGATCCCATACAGCAAGTAATTTAGAGAAGATTACCTTCTGATGATGCTGAAATCATGAAGTAAGTGACACACAGAATCCCAGTGTTCTTGAAGGTCCATCATATTTCTCATTCTACTCTAGCCAATTCACATATGTATAGTCTTAGCCCCATCTGATTAATTAATTACTATTTTTTCTTCTTATAATGATCATCATTACTTTTCTTTCTTACAATGAGTAGAAGTGGGATAAGTTTTGTTTAATTTTATATATTGTGAGGAGGTCTTGCTTGTACCCTACAGCTCTCCAGTATCTTAAGCCCATTGACTTGTAGGCTCTAATTTCTACAAACCATACTTTTTTGGAAAGGAGTTATCAAAAGGAATAAGATTAATCATTTGAAAAGAGCTAATTTGTGTGTCATCCCTGTGAAGATATTAGCAAATTTTTAATTTGCTATAGGCATTGAAATACATTTCCTCTGAAATTAGCATGATAGATAATATTGTTCATTCTATCCAATGTGCTTTAAAATGTTTATAAGTAATTTGTCCTGAGTAAACAAAAAGGTCACCTAAGAAAAGTAAGTTCTAATAGTGAACTTCAAAAGAAAATTCTAGCTCTTTCAAGACCTGAACCAAAAATATGACTATGTGGCATGCCTATTAGTGAATATTCCTGTACCGCTATTGTTCCAAAATGTATTTCCTACCTTAATTGAGTATAATTATCTCAAGGGAAAAGTAATAGCAAGACAGTTTTCTAAATCCCAAGATCCCCAAAAACACCATGAAAGAACACAGAAATAAATGGAATAAAATTTATGCTACTTTTTGTATCTCTTGCCTTTTTTCAGCCTGCTTCACTGCTACCCCTAGAATTCTGTCATGACGGGTTTGGATGGCATAATTGCTGCCCTTGTGCCATTTAAGCTTTTAGTTCAATAAAAGAGAAGCTACAACTGGGAGGTTACATTTCCTTGTTTTGAATTTAGAAGTACAATTTTAAAACAGCACAATAGGCAGAAGAAATGAGTTTTGAAGTTGTAACAGTGTTGACATTAGATCTCCAGAGATGATCTTAAAAGATCTCCAAAATGAAATGCATTTAGAAGTTAAATGTCTCTTTCTTTCTCTAAAGCATTCTCTTTTATTTTTAAGTCCAGCTTTTGTTGTAAAGATTTAGTGTTCATTAATTAAATGATTTGTGCACTGATTCATCCTTTCTGCTCAAACAGGAGTGAATTTCAATGACTGATACACCACAATCATGCAGACTTACTGTTATTCATATTCTTCAAGCCTACACTTAACATACCCAACTTAACAGCCTCACTAACACACCTCAAGTGTGTACAACCGAAAAAGAAGGCCGAGTCAGCAACTACTCTACATGACTTTTTTTCCTTAAGAAACTCTTGGAAAAGTTTCAAAAATGTTAGGAGTGCGAATTATTTCTGACAAGGGTGGAAACAAATTTTGTAGTCCTCTTAAACACTGACACTCTGTGCTTCTTTTCTTCTGGTAGAGAAGTGAGATGACTGCTTGACTAGTGCTTTGAAATGGTTACCAGTGCTATACACAAAGCTGTGTGTTGCTGTTCTTTCTCTTCATTGTTCTTTCTTTATAAAATTTCTGATTTACACTGAGTGAAATTTTGGTCCTAGCGAGTTTTCAGAGTGATTTAATCTGAATCAGAAGTTTTCCCACAGTCTTTTAATGTATGATTTAGTGAAAGAGAAAAACTAATTTTCTGGTTAGCATATTTCTCTCTACCTTATTCCAAGCCCTCTGGAGCCAGTTTTCTCATTGACTTCTGCAGGCACTGAAAAAGGCCATAGATTTGACTGCATCATACTCACAGACTATAAAAATATAGATTAGTGACCTAAAGGCTAAAAGTCCTTGCACACAAAATAGTGCAAAGCAAAAGGCTCTAAAGTTGGGGGGAACAAAGTAATCAAGGTATATCCAAGAAAAAGTTTTTACTTTTCTGAAAAGCCTTTCATTCACAATATTAATTAATAAACCTTGTAGTTCCTAGACTGAGTTGTGGCTTTTATCCACATGCAAAACAAATTCTCCACACTTCTAAAGAAGGCCACAACTGAGCACAAAGCTCTAAGACTACGGGGCTATGTGGCTAAATTTGTCTTCCAGTCATTAGCAGTGGCGAAGTTTCAAAGTCAAGGCATGACCTCAAATAAATCAATCATCTCCTCTTACAAAGACATCCTCTTTCACAGTTTGCATTTTTCTGGACCAGATGAGATCATATTTGATGAGTGATTCTCCATGGAAGATTCTGCCATGTTTATTAAAAGTTTGGCTGCCCCCAAGTGAAAATCTAGGTGTTATATAGATCCAACTGTATATCTACTTTTTTCCATCAGTTTTGTCTCTTCCAAACTTGTAAGATGTAAAACAGGACACATGGAAGGAGAGTCATTCTCTAGAACAGAAAAATAGTATAATTTTGCTCACTGTTGCTTTTTTTCCTGTGAAGTATTCTAGTGGTGATAGTTCCTGCACTTTCCCTCAGTGCAAATGACAAAGCAATCTATAAACTTTGTGCAAATGTACTTTAGCAGAACACAGCCTTTTTGCTATAATTGAATTCAGTTACACATCTCAAAACACTGTCAAAGACACAGAAGGAATTTCCCATAAGATAAGCTACCAGACAAAGAATTCCCATTGTGAGAACTTGAGATAAGCATAGGTGGCAGCAACAGGAAGGTGCTAATTCCTGGTCTGGTGAGGCAGATCTGAGTAACCTATCCTAGGTTCGCAGTGGCACAGTGGCAAACTGTGGGGAATGAAGCAAGTCCTTATACACGTGCCAACCCAAGCTGTGGGAACAGCATCTATGCCCCATGGATACCTGGAACTTGTACTGTATAAATGTGGTGTCTTCAAAAGAACAACTCTGGAAACCCCATCACCAAGAAGACCTGGGTGAAGAAGGACCAGCTGGACACCACGGGATTCACATGGTGCTGACTATCTTCCTACTTAATGTCTCTCTCTCTCTCACTCTCTTTCCCAGCCCCCTGCACCTGTCTTCCTATTTCTTTCTATCTCTCTCTGCCTTGTTCACCTTTCACATCCTTCTGGATTAGAAAAATTAATAGAGTTAATTATTCTTCTGAGCATTGCTGGTATAGTAATCAGGAACATTGCTAGCTAGAATTTGTCCATTTTACTCTACAAAACTATTTTAATACATCGGTAGCAATGTGGGAAAAGTGTAGCCCATTAAACAATAGGTCTTTTCAATCTGTTTTTTTGTATCCTAACAGTGAGATCTCTGTTTTGGTTCTCGCCAGAACAGCGTTAATTTTTGCAGTAGCCAGGAGAGGGCATGGCTACGACACGGAGGTTGTTCTATTCCACCTCACACCATTGCCAGAGGCAGGGAAAGGGATTCTCTTCTGGGGACAAGGCACTTCTTCCAGTCAAGCAAGCAAGGTGGACAGAGCAGTGAGGGTAGCAGGGCACCGGTCCCAAGCCAGGGGCAGCAGTGGTGTGGCATGGCTATGGATGTGTTGAGATCAGTGAGCGTTTTTGTGGGAATCACTCTCTCTTTTGTAAGCTTTCATTGTCAATATTGTTGTTGTTAGTGTTTGTTTTCTTATCTCATTGCTGTTTCCAGTAAATTGTTCCTATCTTAAGATGTGATCTTTGCCATTTGGAGAATTAAACTGGTGAGTAACATTCTTAAACCAAAACAGTCTCCCAGTGTAACAACTATAAAACTCTCTTCCCCCTGCACACACACACACACACACAGAGGCATACAGATATATATATATATTTAGTAAGAAGCTGTTAGAGCTCTAATTTTCAAAAAATTCCATTTACTTCTCAGCAATTCTTCAAAAGGCATCTAGATTTTACTTTTTTAATCAGAGGTACTAAGGAATAAATTTTGTGGAGATCAAATGCATTCTACTACATGAAAAAGATTGTGATATAAACTTATTAAGGCATTACATGAAAGAGGTAGAGAAGTATTTCAATTCAAGAAGAGACCAGATGCTATATAAAATGATCTCTTTGCTTCCAGGTAGAGTGGAAAACATAAATGTCAAGATGAATGTGACAAAATGTGCACTTCCCCAACAAAATTAATAGGGTATAGAGAAATCTGGTGTCTTTTGTCTCCTTTTGCGTGGGATGAGCAAATACAAAGAAATTGTTAATGAATGCTGATATTTTTGCCATACAGCCACACGACCTGTGCAGACCATTTGCTTTCTCTCTCATTACTTATTCTAGTACCAGATACCATAAGCTCTGTACAAGCACATCTACGGCCTGGCAATGAATATCATATTTATTCAGACAGATATTAAGCTTATTCTTATCATGGTCCTGCCTTCCGTGACAGTCAGTGTCCTCTACCCCATTTCACTGGCATACCCTCACACTGGAAAGCATTAGCCCTTTACCCATGTTACTCAGTTTGAGGGTGAATCATCTGATGTTTTCAGTATGACCAGGTTGTCACCATTACTTCCCATTTTAAATAATCTCCATTAACTGGCATAAATACCCTCCTTATGCTATCACTACAAGTGTCACTTACCTAAAATAATTTACACCTCGCATTTATATGTGACCTGATTTGAACAATCTTTGGAACATGGACACAAAGGTGAACTTGATACTAAACCTGCTGCTTTAACTACTATTTGGTGTTAAAATTAATCTAACAAAAATATTCATAGAATCATAGAATCATTAAGGTTGGAAGCAACCTCCAAGATCATCAAGTTCAGTATTGCAGACTATAATTTGTTTGCATGTTTTACTTTTTGACGCTTGTTTTCTCATTAACATTTATCAGTCTTTTAGGCTAGCAGCCTAAATTAGCTGGCAATAGTAATCTACTGGATTCCAGATACACCAGTTTCAATACTCCATTGTTTTAATGCTACATAAGTAAAGGGGGGAAAAAAAGGATGAGACTTCTGAAAATCCTGTAGTTCCTCTGTAACTTCTTGGTTGTGGAGCTCCATAGATTTCCAATTAATCACTTTTGGAGTTATCCATTTGATTTTGTAAAACTAGGATAACACGCAGACTGCATGGCCCAGTGTTCCAAAAATTTAAATCTACAGGCTTGAGAGGAAACAGCCCAATTTAAACAAAAAACCTTCGTATTCACACTGAATTCAATGGGAATATGTGATCACACTTGAGAAACGGCTTTAATCTTTCCCTGTACCTATTTTTCATCTCTAAAATGGGGATTAGCAGCCTATCTCCAACTCACTACAGGCCTTCTATAGAGTAGATCATATGAATGTAGCAACATACAGTCACATCCTGCTCTCTTCACGTGTCAGTGTCCCCACAGAACCTCCAGTGTGAAATTAGATCTAAGGTGACTCAAAGAAAAGGGGAATGAGGCAGCAATGGTATGCATGCAGCCAAGTAAACCTGCCCTTCAGTGCTAGAGTGAAGACAGTCTTCTCTGGGGTGGAGCAGTGTAGGTTCTTACAATAGACTGCTTTCATAAAAAATTAAGGAATGGAAAATTGCTACAGAGTGGGAAGTGTTTGATGGTCAATGATGTTATGGTAACTTGAGCTCAGTGATTGCCAGAGTTCATAAAAAGCCAGATTAGATATACCTTGTGCATATACCTAGAATTAAATATCTGTATAAAGGTATATTTAACTCTGTTTGGTGAAGCTACCAAACATCAGTCAAAAAGAATTTTTTGTCATCTTGCTTTTATTCCATGGTCTTTGTATTAAAGGTTTCTGGAGTTGTTCTTTTTCTGTCCTTTTCATTGTAGTGAATGTCCTATTACGGTAGTGCACTCTGACTTAAAACTTTCTTCAAAAGTAGGAGCACAAGAATCATCACTAACTTATCTGTATCAGATCATGCATTTCCTGTGCATTATAAGGCTACTCACTAGCTCAGCAAATAAGTAATAAGAGTGTTGTACTTCCTTGATTTCATGGTCAGCTTGCAACTACCAGACCCTGTTAGACAGAAGATAACTACAATTAACAGTGTGTCACGTCTCTAAGCCCACGGTTTCCCATATAGTACATGAGCACACTCAGTAAATGACAGAAAACTGCTATGGACCACTCCATCATCTGAAAGTGCTTGCATCTAAACGAATTTTAGATAAATATTTCCCATTTTGAAAAGGCTTTTTAAAATGTGAATGCTTATACTGTTAACTTGCTTTCCAGTCACACAGATCTTTCACTAGAAGTTGCCAAACTGTGATAACATTAGGAATCAAAAATCAAGGACAAAGGGAGAACATACTCTGAAAATAAAACCACAGATATCTAAGGAACAGTATCTAAGGATATTTCTGGTTTGAATCTCATATCTAACAAAATGCTGTACTGCAGCTAGGCTAAAGTTCTCATCATATGTATTCACAAACTCCAACCAAATACAGTGCAAATTAATTGAGATTTAAACTTCAGAACCAGTTATCTGTACTACAGAATTAATCTCTTATGAATTTCACATGATTCCCTCTTCCAAACCTAGCCCGAAATATCATAATGTATTTTATTAACACCATGCATTCCATGTGTTGGTTTGAGTTAGGATAGTGGGGGAGAGTCTGCTTTTTACAGAAGTCCTTATTAAAAGCTGGGCAGTATTATATACAATTGATTGTCCCACATGGGTTCAGTCTAGTCTTTTAATAAATATATGCTGTGTTCAGGCAACTTAAAAGTTGCACAGAGGATATGGATATATTTCTTTTTTCTTAAAGTTCTCTGCTTGTACCCTGAAAGAGAGAGAACTCATGGCATTTGAAATCAAAACCAGAAAGTTAATGAGGAAAGTATTAATCTTCTTATAGAAATTTATAACTCCCTTTTAAATTAAGTAATGAATTCACTTTAAATAATTTCGTCTGAGTTCTTCTCTGACACTTGAAATGCTAACAGTGACAAGGATTTCCAAATGTAAGAGATACAATCAGGCTCGATCCTGCTAAATCAGATTTCTGGCTTTTCCAGTTGGATGAAAAGAGTAGAAAAATGTTAATTAGTAAAGTCAAGGTATTTGTTTGAGCATGGTATCATAGACACAATACCAATGCCTTTAATTCCTTCTAATGAAGCAAAAGGAATTCCACACAGTATGTTTTCAAGGACTTACAGTGTTCCTTAGGTACTTTTTACCCATAAAAATCAAATAATTCAGCCATCCTCTGTACCACCAGCAAACTTCTGGCTGCCTTATTTTATAGTTTTTAAGGAAAGAAATAGTGAGACTAATTCTTCTTTTAGTTATTTCAGGTTGACTGTGGAGTCTACCATTTGAATGCTATAAATAAAAACACTGAGATAAGGAAAAAATGAGATGCATATTTTTCTCTCTCCAAATTGTGTGTAGATACATACATATTTCTATATTAAAGTCTGGTATTTATGGGTTCAGCTCTAGGAGGTTCACTTTTCTGTACTACTGATCATTTCAATACAATTTATTAAATATTTTCACTGGCTTTTCTTTAAGGATCATTTCAAGGACCACTTATAAGTGGTTTGAGAAGATGAAAACATTGGTAATATAGGAGATGGAATACACAAGTGATTAAGTAGCACAAAAAGAGAGCTAATTTCATCCCTGACTATCCTTCTGATATATTAAGAGTGCATTTGGCACCACATAGTTAAGGATCAAGGAGATGTGATGAAAAAATATTTGCTACTAACTTGATTCATATTTTTAACAATACCTATAGAGCTGAGTGTCAGTGCTTTTGTGAATGTCACAATTTCAATGTTGCATTCCCAGTAATAAAGCGGAGGTGTTTAAAAAAACCCCTACAATATTTTATCAAATTCCTTGCTATTTTATCGGACTGAAAACAAGTCAATCTCTCACCTCATTCCTTTGATATCAGCTTCTGTATTGTACAGGGAAAAAAATCTCTTAAATGGCATTGTCTACTATTTGCTAAAAATTTTCTCATTCCATTTATTCCAAGATTCTGTCTACCTGCAAATATTTTTCAATATTTGTCAATATTTTTCAATATTTGTCAATATTTTTCAATTGACCACTTACAACAATAACAGTGAGACTGCTATAATATACCTGTTGTAAGTTATTTGCTTTATCTTTAGTAGTGGACAGTATTTCTTCTCCAAAATTGTGCACTTTCACACCATGATGAGAAACAGTCTCTCTGAGGAAAGAAAATGAGCTAGCCTGGAAACTTCATCAGTGTTGTAATAATGCCACTGTGTTATAAATCTTCTGAAGGGTGGCATTGTACAAATTTGATTGCAACACTGCATGCTCATTGCTGACTGAGTCTAGATTGGTAGCCTGACTTTAAATTAATAGACGTTGTGTCATGTGTTGATATTGACAAGCAATAGTCAAGAGATGAGAAAGAGCCCCATATTAAAATGGAGTATCAAAAAAATAATTCTGAATATGCTCAAGATGCTTAAATAAAGTGGTGAATACAGCACTAAAATGCACACAGCAAAAAATGCCTTTCCAGTATTGTTTTCTTCTAAGCTGTAGAAGAAGCTTAACTGGACATGTGTTCAGATTTCAATGAAGATGTTGAACTAAGGGCTCTATGTCTGCAAAAGTCGTTCATGTCAGATAGCACTGAAGTGTGAAAGCTACAAAATTATTCAAATACTCTTCTTCCCTCCACTTTTGGATGCATTTTCCAGTGTTTCTTTCAGACAAACTGAGAGCAATCTCTAAACATGGTATGTTCTGCCATAGTTCTCCAGCAGTACTGTAGAAAATGCACTGAAGCCTGCAGACAGCAAAAGTAAAAGCAACCACTACCTATGTAAAGACAAGTTTACCACTGAAGTACCATAATTGCTTAGTATAAAGAATAATGACTGATGGCAAATAGAAAGGCAGGGACATCTTCTCACAACCACTGAGGGAAGGCTGCAAGCCTCAGAATCATATAGATATTTATTAGTTACAACACAACTGCATTAAAGGACAATTAAGTCAAGTAAAGCAAGGGAAAACACTGGAGAAAAGTGGCATGTGCACTTTTAATTTATCCATATTGGGTTTGCGTGGCATGGTTTTGGTTCTGGGGAGGTGAAAAGGGTGGCTTTTTTGAATAGATGCCAGAAGCTTTCCCCATATCCTACAGAGCCAGTGGCAGATGGCTCCAAGACGAACTCACTGCTGGACTGGTTGTGCCCATCATCGCCAGAAGTAGTGACTCTGGGATAATGTATTTATGGGGACAAAAGTTATTGCATAGTAGCAATTGGAGCCAGAGGAGAGAGGAGAGTGAGAAACAGCCCTGCATATACTAAGATCAGGGGAGAAGGACAGGCAGGAGGTGCTCCAGGTGCCAGGGCAGAGATTCCCCTGCTACCCTTGGTGAAGAGCACGGTGTGGTAGGCTGCATCCCTGAAGCCCACAGAAGCCCAAAGGAGAGCAGACATCCACTTGCAACCCCTGGGGAACTGCACACCAGAGCAGGTGCCTGCCTGAAGGAGGCTGTGACACTAGGGAAAATCCATGTTGTAGTAGGTTCCTGTCAAAACCTGCAGACCCACAGAGACAGGAGCCCATGCTGGAGCAGGTTTCCTGGCAGGAGTTGTTGCCCTGCAGGAAAGCCATGCTGGAGCAGTTTGTGAAGAACTGCAGCCCTTGGGAAGGATTCACATTGGAGAAGTCCGTAGAGGACTGTCTTCCATGGGAAGGGCCCCACACTGGAGCAGGAAGGAGTGTGAGGAGTCTTCCACCCAAGGAAGCACATATTTGATAATAAATTGCTAATTAACTTCCTCAAGCCATGTCTGTTTGTCCCATGGTAGTAGTCGGTGAGTGCTCTTTCCCTGTCCTTGTCTCAACCCATAAGCCTTTTGATTTATCTTTTTTGCCCTGATGAGTTGAGGGGTGATAGAGTGGCATTAGTGGGCACCTAGCATTCAGGGTCAACCCACCAGGTCATCCCTCATGTGTGTACCTTAATTACACAGTCAGATGCTGTCTATTTTCCTCCCAGACCCCAGCTTCATTCAGCACTCGTGGCTTAGTTGCAAACTCTCTACGGACGGTCTCCAAACTGAAGAATTTTTTTAAAATGTGTTGTGCTTTCACTGTATGTGAAAACATGTTTTCCCCACGTACTGGAAAATATGAGATTCTGGCACAAATCATATACCTCCCTATCTGTTATCTTTCTTGGCCCAGTATTAAAGATGGAATTCCTATATGGTTTGGTTTTTTTCAAGAGCTGACAGTCTGCTCTTAACGTGAGTGGAGACGTATATTTGCCCTTTGATAAATCTTCTTGAAGCAAGCATGACTTGTTGTTGAATATAATCTCAAAAAAAAAAAAAAGAAATTAAGCACTCCAGCCTGAGTTGCTAACATGTGGCAAATTCAGAAGCGTTTACAAACCAATCATGAAATACCAGTAATAAACTTAATTGCTGTCAGCAGTTTCAGCTGTATGATAATTATCTACTGTAAAACATGTAGAATTGAGCACAAACTTCTTTAGGTTGGGCAGTAAACTTGTGAAACAGTATTGTAAATACAAGAAGTCTACGTGGGTTTCGCAGAACGTAGACAAACACTTGGAAAATGCTCCCTTTGAGATCCATTAAACAGATAAAATATCAAGAAAACATCTAGGTTAAAAATATCTTACTCCTTTCCAGGTCTCTACTTCAGGCACATATACTTTTGTCTTTTGCTTTCTTCAGACTAGGCTTGTTCACGTTTGGCTGTGTGGCTCTGTGTTTCCCTGCGCAGCAGCATTACAGCATTAGCTGTATACTGGGCAAAGCACGTGCCAGAGGGGTTGTGACTTTCCCCCAGACTGCTTCAGGCCATTATTAGGAATGGCATGCTGCAGACGCCAAGTTACAACTCTGGTGCCCATCTTGTCCCCAGACATGTTCCATCCAGCTGGAGATTATCCATCTTTAGACACCTACTCATGGTAAATGCTTACACCTGGGCACTGTACCAATCCATTTCCTAGTGTGATCAGGATCTCAGTCCTTGCAGAGCAAGTGATTTATATTAGTCACAAGGAGGGGAACACAGCTAGGAAAGAGTGAAACTCTTAAACCTCACCTCATCACCATGGCACATAGCTTCACCTCTGTGTCTTGACCCCTTTTAAATAACGCTGTGGTGCTGGTGTTTATGAGTATTGATTTGAACCAGGAGCATTGTTATGTTGCTGGCTTAATAGACTCCTGTTCCAGGGAAACGGCCAGTACAGTACAGCCCAGCAGGAACTGTGCAAGGAAGAAAAGGCAAGACAAGTAATATTCATGTGTGGGCAGAAAATCTAGGTTGTTGCAGCGTTTCCTTTCAGATTCCTACTATCAGATGGAAAACAAAAGGTTTTCCTAAAATCTGAAGAAAGACTACAGCCACATAAGTGGTCTGCTGCTTTTCTACGTATTTCTAACCACTTCCATATATTTTAATTCCAAGATAATTCAGTGGTGGGAGAGAATACCTTGACCATTCCTAAACAGATTAGATGTTTGGCCATGCTTTAACCTAGGAAAAACACACAGCCCAAAATTGATGTAGTTTGACCTACACATACAGAAACACTTATAGAGAAAATAATTCTAAATACCTTACATTGCCTATAGATCTCTAGTTACAGGCACTTTGGGACACTTACTTGCTATATGAAGGAAATTTTGAAAAGAAGAGCTTGAAGATCAGCAGGACAAAAAGAGGAGGATTACAGGGGAAAATTGACAAAGCTGCTTGTATACAGCTTGACTGAATAAGTGCCAAATTATAAAAAATGCCCCAAACCATTTATGACCAACTGATGTTGTAACTACTGTCACTGAACTGAAGTTGTTACTCACAGGTGTTGAAACATAATTAATTTAAAGGTGTTAGAATAAGGCTGGGAGAAGGATTGGGTTCAGGAAGACTACTCTGGAAATGATGTCTGGTGGACTGCAAGTCTCCCAAGGGTATGGGAGAATTTTCAACATATAAATCATTTAATATTAAACTGGCAAGGTTCTTAAGAGTATTGTCATCTTGTATTAGCACAGAGAAAGGCTGGATAATCTTACAGAGCTTTTTTCACTATGCTAATGTAGGATAATGTAGGATTATTTTTTCAGACATAACTTGAAGCACATGCCATTAGGAAATGATGGCTATGTAACTCCTCTTTTGAACCAATGTCTTAGCAAATAAGTGTCTGTTTAAAGTTCACCCTCCTCTTGTATGTTAAATTTCACCCTTCTATGCACTACACATAATTTTTCCTATGTTGTAACAAAACCTCCATTCAATGTAGTCCAACAAACTACAGTTTCAAGTGTAATATTTACACAGCATAAAAGACTTCATATGCGTGCTTTCTGAAAGACACTAGAACTATATGATGACAACAGGAAAAACAGAATGATAATACAATGAGCATGACATTTTTTTAGATTTCATCTCTGATAACAAGAGAAAGCTTGATGTTGCTGCAGAAGAAATTACTGTTCTTGTCTGTCTCTTGTGTGATTATCCATCTTTTGAATTGACCACAAGGTCCAAATTCAGAGCTGACAATTGTGACAATATTTGACAAGTCAGTCATGGTCAGACTTCATGGCTAAGACAGAGCAGGCCCTTTGCCTTGCACTTGCCAGCTTGCACACCTTTCCTGGGCTTTCTTCTTCGTGCCCTCAGCTGGGCACTAATTGTCACTGAATCTGTAGGGTAGAGAAAGTGCCAGTACATTGTCCAAAACAAGTAATATTTAAGGGCCTTTGCAGTTTTCACAGCTTTTTCTGTGAAAATCTAGTTAGATTTGGGACCCTGAAAGGTAAATCCAGTGCATTGAGTAAAATACAGCAAGTTTTGCGAGCCAGACTTTTCATGTTAAATCAACATTTTATTCAATAATAACTTTCTTTGTAAGATGTTTTCTCAAGGTAGGGAGTTCTTAGGCTTTCTATTATAAGAATTTGTGAGAAAAAGTCTTCTACACATTGAAGCAGAAATTACATTATAAGGTTTGACTGAGTTCTTTTAAAAATTGTGTGCAGCATCTAGACGTAGGGATGGTCTTGAGTGAAACAGATGTTCTTGCTAGGACATTCAGAGCATAGCACCCCTACCTATGCTCAATAATCCCGAGATCTCTGGATGCAACTAGTCCGGGTTTCCATACATGCACTTTTGCCAGTGGTTTTCAGTTGGGCTTTTTCTGTTTAGCATTAGACATTGCTGTACATTTCATTTTGCATTACACTGTCTAACACGCCTCAAAGAGAATGTGTCTTTCTGTCATGAGTCATAGATGAGGAAAATAGACAATACAATTTAATTATTGGGGACAATAAGGGATATTTGACTGAAAAAGCCAAAGTTCTACATCACTGCATTATGTGCAAATGCTTGAGGTTTTCACACAAATATAACTAAAATGTTGATAGTTACTATCTAGTAATGCCATTTACTTTAGCATCAACCATGTCATGGTGCTTGGTACCAGCACTTCTGAACAGCTTTACAGTGATGCAGATGGAAATTTTCAGAAACTGTGATGCTTCTTTTTTCACACAGATGTGTATACTGTACGGCTGCTTTTCTCTCTTTCAAAGAATACTTACAGGCTAAAGTTGTCTTCAAAAGAAGAAAATATAGTGAAGAGTATGTCAAAGGCACAAAACCCAAATGGGTCAATATCTAATGTTCCAGATGAAGCAGCTCCACTGTGGGGTCAGTGAGATCAGCGCATTGATTTTGAAGCTTGCAGTCCCTGCAAAAGTGGTCAACACCAGCTGGTGTGACAGTGTTAGGATTCTACATCTGAATTTTTGTTTGATTTTTTTAACACACATTTCAAATTAATTAGCTAACACTTCTGCTGCTTATAATGAATGAGGCTTGAACTGTGAAGTGCTCCTTACAAGCTGAAACTTGTGAATAATGACCTGTCTCAAGGTTACTTTTGTTCTGCCCATGGTTCTTCATCTACTGTTTTGCTGGGGTACTGTCAGACACAGAGAGAAAGGGAGTTATTTGTGAGAGAGTCCCTGAGTATGGCTACGCTGCACTTGTAGAGCATGCAGAACTGTAATTGCTGCATAGCCATGCACAATTTGCTGTAAACAAAGCATTTTAGTTCAGAGTGCCTGGGGACATTTCTCCCTGCAACAGCAGAGCGTATCATGGACTACTCCAAATATATTCAGCTTATGTGATCAGTAAATCTCCATGTGTTCATCAAAGCTATGTCAATTTAGTTGACACTGAGAAAAGAGTCCTAAAACTTTGGAGAGTTTGCCCTACTAATTTAGTGGTCAAAACACTCATTGATTCTACCCTGTAGCTAAAGAAATAGAAACTGCTTTTAAGCACACACCACATCTTGCATTAGCCATCATTGCCTTTGCATGAATACGGTTTGGAGAAGGTCAAAGCTATTCCAGAGTGTGTATGTTTCCTGGGAAAGGGCATTCCAGCAATGCATTAATACATAGTGTGATTCATGCTGAATCAATGAAGTAATTTCACTATTGTGAACCTGCACAATAGTGAAATTAGTGGGCCAATGATACATAAATTAACAGATGGGGCCTCAAAACATTCATGCTTATACTCTGTCAACACGATCTCTGCTGAGTTTCCCTTACTTATTGTCATAATTTTCAGGACTGTTTGATGGCTTGTCTATTGTAACTAACCAGAAAGCATTTTGCCTAAAGATAGTCCTCTCCAGACAACAACACAAGACAGCATCAGTTTCTGACTGAGAAAATACAGGCATTCGTAAGTTACAGTTTGTTGATTTTAGCCACTCAGTGGTGGTTTGGCAATTGGTTGTCAGCACTGAAAGGTCTGAGGTACAGAGTGCTGTGCAACTTTGTTCAAGCTGTGTCTTGATGAGATGAATTCTAATGAATCCCTCTTCTACATGCTGAAGCTTAATCCCTATTCAGAAGGGATTAGTATTCAAATTTATCATAGAATCAAGACTGATTAGCGGTCTAACACAAACAGTATGTCATGGAATATTCACTGGAAAGCTTGTGACATTTCTTGTTTATTTCTCAATTTTTATGATATTCCTACAGTTAGCAGGGCGGCCTTTCTCACTGTTGTCATTTGCCATTAGAAATTATTGATTAAAATGCTGCAAGGAGCTGATGGAGGAAACTTCAAGACTGCACTCTGTGACACTTAGCAGCTGTATGCAAATTACGAGAAAAGTTCTCCGTTTCCTGGGGGCAGGTCAGTATGAAATCTGGTTGGGTGCGTTGGCTCAGTAGAAGGAGTTTTGATCCTGCCTGCCTAAAGAAGTTTCTACTGGGACATTTGATCTCAGTCATGAGCTACAGTGGCAGGCTTGTAATGGGGCATTTCACTGAAGAAGCCTTGCAGATGGAGGGCAAGGATAGTTAATCAAAGTATTATTTTAAAGTTCCTTTCTTAATAAAATGGAGCTAGGTTTCTTCCAAAACTTAAATAAGCCTGAATCATCTGAGGAATTAGATAGAACTAGTTGGAAGAAAACAGGAAAAGTAATACAACTAGGAATGTGTGCCACCAATCGATTCAAATTGGCAGTGGTTGCTTCTGTGAATCAAGCAGCCCCTGAGTTCAGATTAACATTTTTTAAGAAAAATTTCATCACGGGAGGCTGTGTTCACTAATGACTTGGTAATGGACTCCAAGATTTCAGATGTCCGTTTCAAAGGAACCTTTTTGTCTCCTCCTTTTCCTACACAGTCCCCATAAAAGAAAGAGTAGGGAAAATGTTTCAGATTATGTCATAGACATAGGGGTTATGGAACATAAATAAGAGCAACATTTCTTCCCATTTCTATTAAAAATTCAAATGTATACTGTTTTATGACATAGTTGTGATAATTTTTTTTCTATTAGTTTGATTGAAAGACTACTGAAATCAATGGAAATCTTTCTTTGATCTCAGTGTCATGTGGGTCTTTGTGCTTAAGAATGCTGAATGAGAAGTAGAAGAATGGGGAAGGTTTTCAGGTCAGAAAAAATGACAAGGCACTTGATTAGCGTACAGGTTCCTGGATTAAGAAGAAGAATTGTATTGTCGATATATAAAACAGCCCAATATTTATTACTTGCATATTGATACCATCGAGCAATTGCAGCTCCATTCGTTCTCCTGCTGTACTATCATGCAGATACCCAGTCTGATCATGGAAGAGTCCAGTGCTTTATGGATGTATGAAATACTTGATATAAATAAAAAGCTGAGCAAGGGACAGTAAGGAAGGGTATGGAAGTATAAATGGTTGTGCTCACTTCAGCTGGAAGCTGTGATCTGTCAGTAATGTGATGCTTCTTTGCAATTTTTTATGCATAGCTTTTGGTGTTGCGATCTTTCCTAATCTCAGATGCTAGGTGAATATGGATCCTTTGTCACTCATCACCACATTTTTTAGGGGTTTCTATCATATTGGCACTGTGCTTATAGCAGCAGTAAGAAGTTAACTTAAAGCTTAAATTGTACAGTATGTCACATAAGTACCTTAAAAATTTGGTTTGCAATAAATATTGAATTTTCACCAACTCTTAAATTAGATGTAGGTCATGGTCAAAGTGAACTACAAGTTTATGTACAGAGGAGGAAATCATGTTCTTAAGGTACTCTTTTGTTGCAATGAGTTTCAGGTCATTTTGTGATCTCATTGTTTAATATCAGTGCTCTGAGAGCAACACAGTACTAAGAACCAGAACAATGATGTAAATTAATTTACATCAGCCAAGTGTCATTATCATCAGCTGGCAATACCACCTCTGCAAATAGCTGATTATACTGAAGGAAACAGGGCAGCCAGGCAAATTGGAAAGCCCTAAAAAGGATGAGAAAATCTCTGGGAGTTATTTCTATTATAACAAACCATGCTGTATCAAGTCCCTGGCCACACCAAGTAAAAGCTAAATGAGTGTGGACCAGGCACATCCCCTCCACCTCTACAGTCATGTTGCAGTCTCATTCAAAAGCTATGTTTAGTTAAATAAGAAATATTGTACAGTGTATGTTGCAGGTTGGGAGCTATTCCCTACCACCAGAAAAAAGCCATTTCATACCTCAGATCATAGCATTAGATTACATTATTTTCTGTGCTTCCTGAATGATGCATTCAGGTTGTCATCAACTGAGACCTAAAAATCAACTGAGAGGTGGGTATTTCAAAATAAGATTTCACTTATGGAAGATTCCTGTTAAAAAACGTATGAGGAAACAAGGAATGCAAAGGGTCTAGAGGAAAGAAGACAATGAGGAAGAACTACAAATGGCTTGGAAGACACTCTGAAGAAAGATGAAAAAATGGATTTTAGTAGGAAACGTTGACCTTCAAGAATAAAGACAATTTCAATAAGCCTCAGGAAAGAAATAAAGGACTGAATCACTTGCAAAGACATAGCTTAGCTACCCTGGGAAGGTGCATTTTAGCTTTGTCTGCTGTAAGACAGTACAATTCAAAAAAGTCCGTGTGGTCCACCCTTGTTAATTGCACTTATCTCCACAAACCCTAGCAGGAACAGATATTTTGACCCATCTCATCATATGCATCACTGAAAAGAACACGTTCTTTTGTTTCAAGGGAATGGACTAGAGCCCTAACAAGTAGGAAGGATGAGAACAGGCATACACTGATAGCAAGATGTGGGTAGAGAACTGGTAACAGTGAGGTAGTGCATGGTGAATAGAAGAAGGAGATCTCTGTCTCCTTTTTGAAAACTGCTTTCTTGACTACAATCTACGAACTTGGTTAAAACTATACGACTCCTGACTAGTTAGATCACTTAGCAGTTTCATCCCTCTCACTTGAACCTCATACACGGCAAAATATCTTCTAAATGCCTACTGTATTGGTATTTTGTAAAAAAAACAGCAAAAGTAATGTGCTGTACTATATGTCCTCAGAGCATTCTTTTGCAGGCAGAATGTGTCAGAGAATCACAAAATGGTAGAATATGCTGAGTTAGAAGGGACCCATCAGGATCATCAAGTCCAACTCCTGGCCCTGTGCAGGACACTGCAAGAATCACAGCACGAGAGTGTTGTCCAAACACTTCTTGATCTCTGACAGGCTTGGTGCTGTGACCACTTCCCTGGGGACCCTGTTCCAGTGCCCAAACACCATCTGGGGGAAAAACTTTTTCCTGATATCTAACTTAAACCTCCCCAGACTCAGCTTCATGCCATTCACTCAAGTCCTGTCATTGGTCACAAAAGTGAAGAGATTAGTACTTGCCCCTCCACGTCCCCTCATGAGGATGTTGAAAACCACAGTGGTCTCTTCTCCAGGCTGGACAAAACAAGTGATCTCAGCCACTCCGCATATGGCTTCCCCTCCAGATATTTCACCATCCTCTTGGCCCTCCTTTGGATGCTCCCTAACAGCTTAATGTCTGTTTTATATCATGACAAAATATGCCCCCAGCACAGGTGACCAAAACTGTCCCCAGCACTCGAGGTGAGGCTGCCCCAGCTCAGAGCAGAGCAGGACAATCCCCTCCCTTGCCCTGGCAATGCTTTCCCTGATGCCCCCCAGGACACGCTTGGCCCTCCTGGCTGCCAGGGCACTGCTGACTCATATTCAACTTGCCACTGACCATGATCCTCAGGTCCCTTCCAGCCTCTCATTCCCCAGTCTATACAACGCAGGGTTGCTTCATCCCAGGTGCAGAATCTAGCACTTGTCTTTGTTAAACTTCATACAGTGATTGCCCATGTCTCTAATTTGTGTAGGTCACTCTGCAGCGCCTCTCTGCCTTTGGGGGACTTCTCCTCCCAATTTAATGTCATCAGCAAACTTAGTATTACTTTCAGTTCTGCATCCAAGTCATTTTTGAAGATGTTGACAAACACTGGCCTTAGGATGGAGCCCTGCAGAACCCCACTAGTGACGTTCCTATCCTCTGCTGCAGTGGTTTTATTCTCCTTTCTAGTGCTTCTGTGTACATTTAGCCTACAACCAAATAAACATACAATGATTTAATAAAATGTCTTTTCTGGGTAATTGTTGATTAAACTTGGTAGTTTGAAGTTAGTATAGCTAAAAAGGGAGTAAAAGAAAAGCTTATAGCAAAGTTTCTTCTATTTTTCTTTTATAACTTAAAGTGAGAAAAAGAAAAATTTGTGATTGTGTATTGCAATTACTGAGTCAGACCATGAAGCAGAGACAGTGGGAGATTTGGTGTATTAAACTCTGCAATACCAGTTACCATATAATCAAAAAGTTTACTCAGTATTGTTTTCTGTTCTCTTATATTCTCTTATATGGTTTAAGTGATAATCCTGTTCATTGCCTAAGTGATACTGCTTGCCTCACAGATGCCTCACAATATTTGGAGTATGTTACCGAGGTCTTGGTTCCCATGCAGCCTGATGACGCTACAGCCGGTTTGCTATGGATTATACTATCTCTATCTCCTGACCACGTATTTATAGAATTTCCTCAGTAACCCACAACTGATTAATGAGATGAGAATATAAAATACTCCACCTGCCACAGCAGCCATGAAAACTGAATTAACGAGTAAGGAAAAAAGGAAAAACTAGTCTCAAGGCTTCAGTGTACTGAACAAGGAAGATCAGCTGCTTATTTGCCTCAGCTTCTAATTATGCTGTTTGTGAACGAGCTAGTTGTTTCCTCATTTAGACTACTAGCAGACAGTCATTCCAGGGAAAACTATGCGTTACTATAATAACTACTGTATGCCATAAAAAACATCCTATCTGTCTTTAAGACTGTGATCTTCAGGAAAATCCCTCATAGTCATTATCCTCTGTGTAGTATTTAAGAACAGTAAACTGCCTATTAAGATACAGAGTGGAATAAATGCATTGAGAAGAGTTTTTGCAGGCTGTAGAAAATGTGCACTGGATATAACTGACGTGTTTCCAGCCTTTTTTGTCTGCAAGATGAAGGAAAAATCTTTACTTACTTTGTTTTATATTAAACTATTTACTTTAACAACTGTAAACTTGGGACCAAACTGTCTGACTCTTGCAAGACATCGAGAAATTTTCTCAATCTTTATATCAAATATGTGAGTACTCTTTATTTGAAAAATATCATATGCAAACAATCACATCTTGATTTAAAACTACATCCATTAATTTCCCTGTTACATTTAAATTAATGTAAACCTTAGCAATCCATATCTAACAGAATCCATGGGCACTTTACTAAACCAATAAGAAACCATGTACCTCCTTTAGGTGGGGAAGGTTTTCAGCACGGTCTGCAAAGTAATCAACTCAAACTGTTGAGCCAAAGGGAAATCCAGAAGATAGTAACTGAAAATGTAGTAACTGCTTTTGTTGCTTATTAGAGGAATGTGTCTCAGCAGCCAGGTAGACGGAAATGTAAAGACTTTTACATTTTAAATGCTCCCATTTTAAAACTAGTTTATAAACTTCTTTTTTAAATCCACGGAGTTTTGAAGACATCATTTGCAGCTGATTTTTTAAACCAACACTTGCAGTTTTCAGCGAACAGTGAGGAACTGACATCTGCAAGCGAGAGTTCTCACACTCAGCTACTGACTGCCAGCAGTCTCTCCACTTTCATTTCCATGGAAACTGGGCAAGAAAAGGTTGTATTTTTTATCTTTTTTTTTAATTCTTATTTTTATTCACCCAACCACTTAACTTGCAAGGATGGGAATTAGCCCAGAGCATCTAAGAGAGTTTATATGTGACTGATGCTTTTAGCAGATGTAGTCTAAAGCTGACACCAGATCTAAAGTTCATTGACTGGAGCTCCTTGTTGTGACATTTTTACCTTTTTTGGTTTTGTTTACTGGTAAGTCTCAAAAGCTCTGGTGTTTCAGTAGCAGTTTTGCTCCTTAGGTGCATACCAAGTAGAGGGTTGATAGAAAGATGCAGATTTCTTCTGTAGAGCTTTACATGCAATTTCTAGGCTCTAACCACTGTACAGCTCTGAATCTATACTTGGTCCCCCCTATTTATAGCTGAACACCACTGAAGATGGGTTCTGATTCTCAATTAATTTATTTCTTATTCAGCTTGTGCAGTCACATGTCTTCACCAAGTTTAATTAACTAATCCCACATTTACCTGAAAATAAGATTTAGATTAATTCCATTTAAGAAATGTGAATGTCAGCCAGTGCGTCAGAAACCATTGCAATTGGTAGTCGTCTCAATGTCAATACTGAAAAATAATATTACTGCAAGTTCTAGAAACCTATCTATTATAACCAAATTTACCTCCATGAATCTAGTCTTGTAAAAGAATGTTTACAAAAGAAAATATTTTGAAAAAAGAAATGTTATCCACTTTCTCTAATAGCCTTCATAGCAGTGCTGGATCCCATTAGTTTACTGTTTTTGTGGCCTGAGATATTAAAAATTCCAGAAGTGGCTGGATTAATCAGGTGTCACTGAATACAATGAGATGAGTAGTGAAAAAAGGAACCAAGAACCTCTGAAAGTATTCTGATGATTGGTAATAAAAAGTCCAGCAATTATTTGGTCATATTGTGAATAATTAAAAAAAATGGAAATTTATTCCAGAAAAATGTCAAAATTTGTGTTATGAATAATTCATAATGAATAATTCATCCATCTCTACACTATATAGAAATATTCTTGGCATTCTGCACATACATTTATACCACTACTTTAAAGTTTCACTTCCAGTGGCTCCAAGCAGTGTTCAGCAACTGAATAAATTCAGGACACCAGCAACTTTCCCATGCAAAACAGAAGACCAAATAAACAATGCTTGCTCACAACAGCCCAACTGGCCCATTCACCATGCTAGTCCAAACTGATCATGGGTGCACAGGAGCTGCTGAAAGTGCTCCCTTTCCAGTGCTGGTTGTTGGACTCTCCAAGGAGAGCTTCAGGCATAGTTAATCACTAGATTTGAGAGGCTGCATCCTCTGTTCACAGGCAGAAATATTTCTAAGACACCATTCTGCCCAGCTTTGACCTGCAGGGTTGTTATTCCCTCCCTGGGAGACATCTCACTCTCTGTATCACATTGAATTCAAAAGGTTGTTATTAGACACCCCACCCTGTCTGTCTCTTTGAGCTGCTCCTGAAAACTCATAGGCCAGAAGTCCATGAGCAATTCAGGAACATGCTGGATGCACTCTTTTCAAATGTGGGTCTCCCACTAGCTACTGCTAGCTACCGGCATACTTTTCTTTGCTAGAGCAGACTGTGGGTTTCCATATAACCATTAGCTATATTTTCTTGGAAAAGAAAATAATATTTCAGAGTTGCTTTGCAGTTGCTGCTACAGCTCCCACAGCTTGCATTCTGGGGAACCTGTAACTTGAATGTCTCTTTTGACAACAGCTGTGACCTCAAAGTATGCTAAAAACCGTTTTTACTTCAGCCCATTCTTTTCATTATTATTACTAACCTACACATGAAACTTCCTACATACAGTAGTGTAAAACATCGTGAACATTTTCTTTCCAAGGAAACATCTCGATTAATGCATATAGTACATGCAGAGACTCTTCCCTAGATGCAGAACAACAGATAACAGAAGCCCACAAACACCTCCCTTCTACATAAATTTTGATGTTTCAATGTTTGTTTGGTGATTTGAATAATTGCATTTTAGCAAGAAGAAAGTCTGGTCATTTTTATTTCCTTTTTCAAAAATGTAAACTGCAATGGTGTTGTTCTCTATCAGATTTCCCTTTTATGGAATTTTGTAAGTTTATTGTGATAGCATTCAAAAGGCTGTGCCTGAAAAGTTCTATAACATATGGCATATATTTAACATTGCTTGTGAATTAAAAATAACAGCCTGCCATCTGCCTTTCTGAGCAGATTTTATCAAAGTCTAAATGAAAAGCTCAACGATGTGAATGTTGTCAATTAAAATATGAAACACTCAGGTTCATGACAGGGTAAAAGTGTTTAGACTTACCTTACTTGAACCTGAGTCACTAACAGCTTAGTCTCCATGTTTGAGTAGTCACTTTATAGACGAATAAAACATCATAGTGAGGATAAAGAGCAAGTCTTAAGAAAATACAAGCTTCAGAATTCAGCCTATTGTTTGTTGGTTTATCACGTATGAACTGTTTGAAAAAGTGTGATATTGGTAACTTTCACTTATGCTAACTATTTAAATGAGCATTTCTATAAAATCTCATTAAATCTTTTCAGTAGCAATTAACTGATGGGTTTGTAGATTTTGCTGTACTAGAGCAATACAACATCAGCAATACCTTCCTCCAGTTTTCTCCACTTATTGAAGTTAGAATTATTAATAATTGATCATTGGCTCATTTTTAGCTTCAGGGTTATTTGTTGGGGTTTTTTCCTAAGCATGTAGGTGCTTTTTCCTTCTTTTTTTAATGAGGTAAATGACAATCCATTTTAAAATAGAAAGTAAAAACATTTCATTTTTAAAATGTCAACAGAGACACAGAGACTTTCGAAAAAAATCTTCCACTGCCTCAGTCTCACTAAATTTTTTAGCTAAAATTATATACTAACCTGTCAAATGATATAATGATAGCCTGGCTGACACTGTCTGCCCATAACATTCTATATTTTTGTGACCTTCTGACTTTATTACTGCAACTTTTTACCTGAACTACTTTCAACTGGTGTACCACCACCTGAGAAGAGTTACTGAGTTTTGTCCTTGTCAGCACCTGTTAAACCTAGAATATAACTCAAAATACACACTGTAATAGTGCATCATAAATAGGACCAAAATTTTGTAGCTTCTGCCAGCTCAACTCTGAGTGTGCTTTCTCTTGGATGTAAATTCTTTTCCATTTTCACACTCACTTTTTAAATTCTTTACTCATTTTTTAAACTGATTAAGCTTTTTAATAAGTTGAGAAAAGAAGAAGGAAGCAGCAACTTTTGTTTCTACTTTCAATACAGAACAAGACCTCCAGTGTCATAGGGATGCCGTACAGTATCTAAGAGAGTTTGTAACATCCATAAGATGTGTCACAAGAAAGAGAGAAGCTGGTCAATATTTCAGTCAGTTGCTCCATCCTTTGCTCATATATGATACCGCATCACAAAGAAAGCTCCCGATTCCAGTGGAATTGCATATGGGGGTGGTGTGGAACCAATTTTTGTCACCTTTAGTTGCCCTGAACTGCTCTATGCTCTCTAAAAGAAGGATTCAAGAACATAGTCTGGAATTGATGCACAAAAATGTCTCCTGTTGGGGAATCCACCACTTCCCTCAAGAGGTCATTCCAAATGGCTGATGTTCTCATTGTGAAATAAATTTTCCTTTTGTGTCCAATCAGAATCTCCCCAGGAGTAATTTGTACCCATCACCTCTCCTATTTTCTATGTGACTCCTTTTAAAAAGGGACTCTAGATAAGTTATTGAATAAGTAATTTGAGTTCAGTGCTCAGTTTGCTTTCAGCGTTTTTAGTAAAACTTCAGTGACTTCAAAGAATGTAATAAAACTAGGTTAATATAAAACAAGTGCAAGCAAGTTCCAGTTTTTACACAGAAAAGCCGAGTTACCTTTTTGAGCAGCACCATGAAGTAAGGGAGTATTGAGTTGCAAGCAACATATGACCTAGTCAACCTAGATACCTTAAATGAGTCAAAATAGATTTGATTTAGATTTCACTAGGAAAGTGTTGGAAAAATTGTTATGATGTATTTAGCTTAGAGAAAAGACATGTCTTATAATCATATTCTCTGCAATATGTAGAGCTGAGAGCTCAACTCCAAAAATGTATCATTAGGGAAAAATACAACTTCTTCATGAAAACAAGCTTTCTCTTTGTGAAGGTGGATTGGCATCAGAAAGTGTCTGGCGATGAACATCCTTGAATTGACAAGACAGGAAAAAAAAGCTTTTTCAAAAATGAAGAAGTAACCCAATGAAGATATGAATAAATAAAATCTTACATCAGGCACTCCAGAAAGCTCATAAAGCTGCAGGAGTTGTAATTCCTCACTTACATATTGTTTTGGACTACATTTTGATAAATACACTGGATCAAATGCATTAAAATTTCACAGCCAGCCAAGTTCAGTGTATCAGTGTTCTCTCAGAAACAATTTGTCTAGCTGCAAACATTCAACACCTTCTCTGTAGAACAGCCTGAACTTTTGGAGTTCTACAATTTCTCTATCTCAGTCTTGTTTGATCATTTATCATCGTCTTATTACATTTCACCAGCTAAATAAATAAACAGAAGCAGGAGGAAAGCAGAACTGTGCAGTTTTCTGTTGTGGACCTAGTGAAGCTTTTGCATAACTTCCTGTGCAAGTGAGGGAACAACAATCGGAGGCAAAGAGGAGTTTTGTAGTTAAAGCACAGACAAGTAGTAGTCAGGAAATGGTCTTCCTTTCTCAGTTGCCATGGATGTTCCATATGATCACAAGCCTGGTTTCTGAATATTGATACTTAGATTTAGCATTGATTTGGATAGAAATAGAAGCAGCCTCATAATCTTATTTTTCATCTGAAAAATGAACATCCTCTTAGATCCCATAGAAAAGACTGTGACCCTCATAACTACCCTTGAAGGGCTCCTGGGAAGAACAGAACCATTTGTAATGACAAGAAGGTAGTTGATATTCATAAGATTATATAAAGAATGTACGTACACATATCTACAATTCTTTCTGTACAGACCTAAGTAGATAACAAACCTTTCAGGAAAAAATGCACTACATTTACCTCATAATTATCCTTCCTAATAATCTCTTCCACATTTACCTCCAAATATCATGCTTGGTTTGGTTCTCTATATTTTTTTATTTGACTATACTGAGAACATATGCTAAACTGTAAGAAGTAATTTTGATATACATTTCCAAATCAATTCTGCCAGAAAAAAAACAAAACCAAAACCAGTCGTAAACAAGGAAGTGTTTTACTTGGAAGTTCTCTCCTTCCTTTTCATATTTCTTATGATTTGCTGGGGACCTGTAAAAATAATGTTCCTTACGTTTCATTGCATGTCTCCGTCACCTGCACACGTCACAGAATCACAGAATTTTTAGGTTTGGAAGGGATCACTAGAGTTCATCTACTCCAACACCCCTGCCGAGAAAAAGTCATGTAGAGCAGGTTACACAGGAACCCATCCAGATAGGTCTTGAATGTCTCCAGAGAGGGAGACTCCATGACCTCTATGGGCAGCCTGTCCCAGTGCTCTGCCACCCTCAACATAAAGCAGTTCTTCCTCATGTTGAGGTGGAACTTCTTGTGTTTTAGTTTATGTGCATTTTTCCTTGTGCTGTCACTGGACACCACTGAAAATAGTCCTGACATCTACCTTGGAGATATTTATATACATTAAGGTCCCCTCTCAGTTTTCTCCAGACTAAACAGGCCCAGCACCCACAATCTCTTCTCACAACAGAGATGCTCCCGATCCCTCACCATCTTCATGGCCTCCTCAGTACTTCCTTGTCTTCCTTGCACTGAGGAGCCCAGAACTGAACACAACACTCCAAATGTGGCCTCACTAGGGCCAAGTAGAAGGGGAGGATCACCTCCCTGGATGTGCTGGCAGCACTCTTCCCAATGCACCTCAAGGTACCATTGGTCATCCTGGCCATAAGGGCACACTTGCTGGTTCATATCAGCTTGTCATCCACAAGGACTCCCTGGTCTTCTCCGCAGAGCTGCTCTCCTGTAGGTCAGCCCCTGACCTCTGCTGATACTTGGGGTTATTCCTCCCCAGGTGCAGCACCCCACACTTGCCCTTGTTTAACCTCTTTGGGATTCTCTCCACCCAAATCTGCAGCCTATGAAGGTTCTGCTGAATGTCAGCACAACCTTCAGGTGGATCAGCCACTCCCCAATTTTCTCTCATCAGCAAACTTGCTGAGGATACATTCTATCCCTTCATCCTGGTTGTTGATAAACATGCTAACACTTGAAACTTAACAGAATCTGTTGGTCTCTTCATTTCAAGATATACTTTTGATATGGCAATTTAAAAGGCCATATCAGCTGGAACAATTCTTCCCACACTAGGCTTCAAGGGGAAAGTTTCAGTGGTGAAGGTTCTGGAACAATACTATGAACCTGTATAAATCAGCAGCACCAGCTGTGTGCTGTAATAGATCCTCACCATGGGAGCTAAGAGCGGTCCGTTTTCTTAGTTACCTCCAGAAGTAAAGATAAATATACCATCATTAAGGTATTGTTTAAATGGGGGAGTGTCAGTTTTTTTGCTTATGTTCTTTTCTCTTGGTTCTTTATCCAGAATGTTGCTACATTTCAGAAAGTCCTCTGCTATAGGATTGAAAAGGAACCCTTAAAAGAATGGTTTTTGAATCACACTGAAATGTAAGTATACTTAATATTAATTTCTGGTTACTTATTAGCTAGGATTTAGAGAAACAAGAAAAAAAAATCACAGAGAGAATCCTAACTGACAATGCAGCTATAGGCAAAAGAATGAAAGTAGCTATTTTTAAAAAAGCAAAATATAAAAACACAAACAAACAAACAGACACCTCCAACCAAATAACCCAGCTCTGGCAATCAGAAAAAAAAAGGTTTAATTTTCACCCTAGCAGTTTATGGGAACATATCTATCCAAAAAAAGGGATTATCAAATTCAGGTGGTCTTGGATCATCAGTAAGAACTTGTTTCAGGTCCCAACAGTTCTCAAACTCTCTGCTAACAGCTCTTTCCCTTTTTCGGGTCAAGTGTGTCGACTTTAGAATGCCCTGGAGAAGTGGGTCTTGGGTGGTCCCCGCTGAAAATTTCAGCCTAGTACCTCTGGTGACAACAGTAAGTGGTTAAACTAGAAAATACTTTCCAGGTCTATGCTGAACTAAACTCTGTTGCCTATTAACAGAAACAAATTGAGGTAACTATATTCCTCATAATTCTAGAAGTGAAAAATATGAAGAAAAGAAAGAGCTCAGAGAATGACTCACAAATAGCCAGTGTTTGTTCTTAGTTTGTCCAGAGACTACTAACTAATAAAAATTATATATGAATCCTGAAGTCTAAAAGGTAGATCGTAAAAAAACCCAACAGAACCTAAAACCTAGAGATCACACAGAACATTACATACAAATTCACATATAGTGAAAGATCTAGATAGTCCTTCTCACCGTCCTTCTATAAATATATGTTCTTCTTTAGAAGAATGCTTAGAATTTATCAGGAAAAGGATTTGTGCATTTCTCTGAAATGGAGATGTTAGCATCCACTGACCACGACTCTTTCTTTAGCTAGCCACTGAAAAAGAGAAATGACAGCATATCATTTAATCAGTGCAAGGGCATAAAATCTGTTTTCTGAAGCTGCAGACAGTGGACATGGACAGTACAACAAATATGGCCTGATGCTTAGTTTGGCTCTCCCAAGCACGAGAAGTCAGTTTGACTGCTGCTGCTACTGGGATAGCAGCTGGAGATTCCATGTACCACAGGCTGACCCCACTCCCACCCATTCTGTTTCCCTGGTGATGCCTTTGCTTTCTCTATAGCAAAAGCAGCTCCAACCACATACCAGCCCTTTTGTTTGAGTTGGCAGAATTAAATCATCTCTCCAAAACTGAAAAACCCTGAACTTACCATGAATCTCAATCATCAAACACATTGCATTCAAGTATTTAAATATAGTAGGTAATGCCAGCTAATTAATATGTTACAAAATCAAAGTGATTATTTTTGAAAAGTTATCATTTTTATTTTTTACTCTCCCAGTCTCATTTTTGTAGCAACAAGTATGTTCTCAGAAAAATGCTTCATTTATATTATTTAACTAAATTACATTTTAGAGGAGGAAATGCTAACAAAAAAAATCTCACCGAATCCTAGTAGCACACAACAGAAAACTTCGGGCTCAATAACAAACTAGCAAAGCCTAGCTTCCTGTGTAAGTAAAACCAGCCAGCTTCAAAAGCAGAAGATTTCTATTTAAAGCAAGACATTGTTCATTATTACTATAATTTTGTCAAGACAAGCCTGTGTTGCCTGTGCTAATGATTGCCACCTGCAACAACGTGGTTTCTTTACTGCAGTCATTTTTACATATTTGGGAAAACGACAGCAATTCCTTTAATTCCAATTTTCTTTGCCTTTATAGGCAATAGTGTTAATAAGAATACCGGTGTCTTCTGCTGGAGAATGAATTCTTGCTTTTCTACAATTCCTGCTTCTCAGTGTAAGTGACCTCCAATGCTTCTGGTAACCTTTACAAGACGCAGAGGCCTCCGGGACACACGTTCCAACTACTGTGCCTTACTAGGAGCACAGTACACTGCCAGTCAGTAGCTCAGTATCTTTACAGCGTCCATGGCCCTGCAATACTTTGCAATGTCAGGTGTGCCATACTTGAGAGGAACCTCTGTAACCACACAGAAAATGTAGGGATAGTGGGACATGACAGCTGCGTGACTCCAAAATGAGAAAGGGAAAGGGCTTAGTTAGGGAGAACTGGGTACTCAGCACTCCAGTCTCCACTGAAGGAATGAAGAAGCAAAGTAGTGTGACCTGGGATGCAAGCAGGATTTGGCAATTAGGACAACTGCTAAGTTCTTTCATTTCATCTTCAAAGATGTCTGTGGGGTCCTAGCACATTACTGAAGCAAGCAAGGGCTGCCAAGCATTACTGACACACAGCTTCCAAAACTGCAGATCCCTGTGCAGCAGTACCCATCCCACATGCCTACAGCCGCCCCTGCCAAGCAAATGATAATCCAGCCCCCAAACAGGGAACCAAGAAGCCAGAAACGCACAGCTTTACAACTGTGGGCAGAAAGTAAGTGCCAGCAATCTGAGATGAAAATAATAAAACATCTGGAGCTCAAGCCTTGAGTCAAACTGCAAAAAAAAGGAAGGAAAGAAAAAATAATCCAAATGACACAGTAAATCTCTACTGGAAGACAAAGATATGAAAAGACCTTAGAACTCCTACAGAGAAAGAGTAGCTGGAAACACCATGCCACCACCTTGGTGCCATGTGCTATTGGTTGTATGGCACAGCCTAGTTATGCTGTGCCTGTTCTATGTAATTTACCTGGACAAAAAAAAGGATTTTTTTTTTTTATCTGAATAAAGTTGCATTGTAAAGGGACTTCTGAGAAGATTTGTGTTGGTTTAAACCCTGTAGCCATTCTGAAACAAATAGTTTGTGATTAAGAGATCAGTCACTAGGAATAGTGACAGATGTCAGGATTTGCTGGGTAAAGTGTTCTCTCTTTTTTGAAGCAAAATTTCCATTAAAAGATACATTTAAGTGTATCTTCCGTGAAAGCTTACAGTGGTAACAGGTAATTAGGTTTTAGGTAGCATTTTTGCCTGTATTTATTTTCCACAAAGATGTGCCCAATAAATTATTTTTCCTTTGCACTGGTTGAAATGCTATGTTGATCAGGAGCACATCTTTTAAAAGGAAAAAACCTTCTATCTGAGTAGTTTCAAATATCATTCTGTTCTGGTTCTAAATATCTGCTGTTTAACAGTGATGAGCTTACCAGAAGTTGCACTAATGAAAATGCAAACCAAGGGTTTTGAACAAGTTTAGGAAGAATTAATGATTTCCCTTTTGAACATCTACTGCAAAAGCTAAAGGACTGGCATAAGTAATTGCTGTTTTAGGCAGTATGTTCAAAGCTCAAAGACACAGAAATCTCTGGCAGGCTTGTTTAGATGGATAGCAAGCCCAGTAATTTTTGGTGCCCAGGGCAAACCCTAATATGTCCCTCATCTTGCAAAAAACCTATACTGAATTATATAGCAAATGACTTACACAGCTTCTGCTAAAGCCTGCCATATAAAATGACAGAAATAACTCTTGCCAAGCTACATGTAAGACCACATAAGTTCCTTTCAAAAAAGCACTTGCTAAGGCTTTGTAGTGTAGTGGTGCACAGAGGTAAAAGCAACCCATATTGGTCATGCTGGAAGAAAAGAAATTAGATCCTAGGTCTCCTTAATTGTTCCTTAACTGTTAAATCAAATTTGAGTTTACAACATTTCTCCTCCTAGAAGTACTAAAAGATGTTGCTTTTCTTATTCTTATTTAGTTCCTACACAAAACTTTATGTAAATATCTACTGAAAGAATCAACAGCCAGCAGAAGTTTAAATTAATTACTAAATGTTTTTCCTAGAAATTTATTGGTATTTACCTATTTGTTGCTGCTGGTGACCAGAGATAGCCAGAATCTAATCCACAAAAATGATGTTGAGGTATCCTACAGTATGAAATTGTACATTAATTCCATGGCAAGAACACTGATTCCATATTCTGTTGCTAGTTTGTTGTACAGGTGATGTGCACTGCATTTATCTTTCCTTCCTGACACAAACTGCATAATCCTATAGCTCTCAATTATTTTGTGTGCCCCAGCAAGGGCCAGCAGGTGAACTTACAGTGTTACCAGTCCCATTAAAGATATAACAAAAAAAATCACATGCAAAATATCCCTTCTTTACAAGAAGACAGATTGAAACATAAACATACATTTGAAGGCTAAAACCTACTACATTTGCTCAAGAGCAAATTAATGACATGAGACAGTAACAAAACCATTCTATTTGTATGCATTTAAAATTCAGCAATATTTCCCTGATGATGGACACAGATCAGCAGAAATTTTTAACAGAAATATCCACCATGTACTTTACTAATGTTATTGGCAGTACAAGAACCCTGTGATTTGTGATTAGTATCTGACTTCAAGTCATATATATAATATATAATGGACATGAAAGAAAAATACAGAGCATTTCACTCAAGTCATGATGTAGCATTGATTTATTATAGAACACAAAAGCAATGCCACTGGTTAAGGATCAGATAAGATTCACACTGGACACATGAGGTTTTTGAATTTGTTTTTCTGTGCTAAAGAGCTCCTGTGAGGAGAAGCAGGTATGTCTGACCCAAAGGTGGAAATGAAAGTGATCTGTTTTGACATTTATCTAAGTACTTCTCTTTTGTAAGACAGTGATATTTTGGTATTTAAAAAAAAAAAAAAGAAGTCAAAGAATCACAGTGTGGAAGTCCAAAATCCAGGCAAGGACTCTGAAATCCTCCCCCAGCAGGGGAGGAGTGATTTAAGGCACAGCAAGACCAACAGGTGGAATTCAAAACAGAATCCCACATCACAGAATCTTAGTATCATAGAACATCCAGATTTGAAAAGGACCCACAAGGATCATCAAAGTCCAAATCCTGGCCTAGAACAGGATAACCCCAAAAATCACACCCTGTGCCTGAGAGTGTTTCTGAACTCTGGAAGGCTTGGTGCTGCAATCACTTCTCTGGGGAGCCCATTTAGTGCTCAACCACCCTCTGGGTGAAGAACCTTTTCCTAATGTCCAGCCAAACTCCCTCAACACAGCTTCATGTCATGCCCTCAGGACCTGTCACTGGTCACCTGAGAGAAGGAATTGGTGCCTGCCACTCCACTTCCTCTCATGAGGAAGTTGAAGACTGTGATGAGGTATCTCCTCAATCCCCTCTTCTCCAGCCTGGACAAATCAACTGATCTCAGCTGCTCCTCATATGGCTTCTCCTCCAGACTTTCACCATCCTTGTTTGAATACTCTCCAACAGCAACTTTCCTAGTTGGTTCCTTTTGTACCTGTATCATGAGCTTATCACCCAGGCGTTTAGGAATCTTTTAGGAATCTTCTGGACCTGTTTATAGTCCTAGAGACATTATACAGGCAAACCACAATCTTACACCCTATCCATCTCCCTTGTTAGCATGCCAGTTCTTGTCAGAGAAAGCCCAAGACAGAAAATAAGGAAGTACACAATACTCAGCAGAAACTATGCAGGAAATTCAGGTATCAAAATATCTGAATAGGCATTTTGCCATAGCACTTAATATAATGTCTCAGTGTAATAAGTAATGAATAAGATTTGTATGGTTTTGGATGTTGACTTGTACACCGAGAACAGGACAGTTGATATCCACCAGTGTAAATACAGGGTATCTCCATCACAGACAAGGGAATCACTTTTCAGGAGGATAAAACAGTAGCGTTTTTCATAGCAACTCTATATAGCATAGTCTGTAAATCTTTTTAGTACAGAAAACCTTTTTAAAAGCAAGCTTTTACTCATTCTTTGCAAAAGCTTTTGGCCATGTCCAGAAAAATCATTACCTCCCTGAAGATAATGTACTGCTGTTGGGCAGCTATGGGGAAGACATAGGGAAAGGACCAAAAATATCCAACAGGAAGGACAGACTGACCAGAAAATAAAAACATCTAACAAGGTTAGAGGGACATGGTTGATACTAATTTTAATTTGGACATTCTCCCAGATGAAGGAAATCATCAAGTTCATTTGTTTAATGTAAAAATGTGTAGTCCAAGCTCATGAAAAATATCTCTTGTCTTCAAGAGCTCATGACTTCATACAGAAATAAGAGAAACATCCTGTCCCTTACACAAATACTTCCCATCACACACCTCCTAGACTTGGGAAGGTGGCTTGCAGACTTTCTGGAATGCTGATGGCTAAAACAATCAGGAGTCAAGCTGCTGATGTGCAAAGCAAGCACCCAGGTGCAGAGGGCAGAGCACACCTGACACCTTAGGCTGCAAGCTCGGTGTTGAGCAAGATGACAAAAGAACTCTGGAAGCCGAGTACTGTCTCTTTGTCCTTATGTAAGTGAACTTAGCTGTGATAATCCCCCTGCCAGGAAAGTACGGGGACATTCACACATAGCCTGAAAGTCTTCAACTCTGCAATGGGCCATGATGGGCTACAGTGGATTCAACTGCACTGATGTAATGGGCAGCCAGCCTTAGAAGGTGTCAAAGACTCCTGAACTGTCCTGAACACCACATTACCTCATTCAGTTTGAAACTCCTCACCCCTCAGGGGAGGTACCTGGATATTCCCACCTGAATCTGAACTCTGTGTTCTGTGGATTTCCTCCACTACCTTGACAAGGGCTTACCTCACATCTGACAGATCAAGACAGAAACCACCAGACACTGAAATTGCAACCACCAAGCCTTGTTGCAGGATCCAAAGAACGGTGACTATATACCTTTCTACTTTTATTCCTTCTGTTTTTATTCCCTATTTCTTTCTATCTCTCTCTACCTCACATTTACTCTTAAATAAAAATCCATTGACTTCATCATACAGTCTCACTTGCACCTCATTTCGGGCAGATGCATCTCTCTAATAATTTTAATATTTGGATCATAACATTATTCAAGTAATTTTAGTAGAGATAACCACAGATTTTTACTATCATTTCATAAAATTCCTTTGATAAGAGGAGTAAACAAGCAATAAACGTGCTTGTTTATTTCCTTAGATCTAATCTGCAGCTCAACAATTAAGAAGTAAGAGCATACAAGTGCCCAAACTGATCAGCATGTCCTGCTCCGTGCACTGAAAAAAACCCCAACAGTCTTCTGTAAAGCTCCAGAGTGCATTTAACAGCAATGGAAAGTTTACCAATGAAAGCAAAAGACACTGATATGAGATCACTGCCTTACATTCAGTCTCAGTTGTGGTCTCTCCCTGGCTCTTTGGCTGCACTCCAAAGTTTAGGTATAGTAAATACTGATCTCACTGCAAATTTAGGAATGGCAATTTGTGTTCAGATAATGATTCTAATTTCCCCTTTTTTTTTTTAATATTTTTAAAAGATTTTTTTTCCATGACGTTAAAAAAAAGCCTCCTTTAGGGATTTTCTGTGTTTCTTCTGGAAAATGCAAAAAAGCAAATTTTCAGTCAAAATTAGTTGTGTCAGCCATGGACCTGTTTCATGCCATTTTCATGAGCATTTTTCTCTGACCCCTTGTTTGCCTAATGCAGACACCTTGACAATGTCAGTAGTGACGGTGTAGACGACCATAAGCAACTTCTAAATTTTGTGACAATAGTTCGTTCCTGTTGTGACAATATAATTCTTGTAGAGAAAGTAGAGAACAGAGAAGGATAGTAAATTTATAATGGTATAATATAATTTATAGAGGTATATATTTGATCTCTAGTAAACTGTGGCAAGCCTTTGACTGAAAAGACAGGTCTTTTTCCTGTCGTTTGCTAATATGTGGCTCTAGATGTGCAGCTTGCTAAATCAGAAGTTTACTGCGGTGGGTTTTTTCCCTTTATCAGGATTTTTACCATCTTTTACCAGGACTCTTTTCTTTTTATCAATGACTCCAGCTTCTGTATAGTAGCACACCTCTCCAAGTACTTGCATCTTAGTAACAAGAAAACACAACATCAGGCCAAAAACCGGTGTGGCAAAATGTTGAAAACACAGCTCTGTTCTCTAAAGCAGAATTCACTCTTTTTAATTGAACATGAATTCTTCTGTTTTTGTGGTGCCCTCATGGTTTCATACCTCTTGACATAAGTAGTACGCCTCTTTACTAACACAGCAGCGGGTTATGCTGTGCTCACTCTTTTGTGCCTGAGCCCCTGAGTGCCTCACAGACTTTACTGGGGCAGGTTCTCATGAGAGCCTGTGTGCAAAGGTTCATAATGAGACCTCCAACAAATACCAGTAAAATTATAAATGAGAGAAATGTGACTGAAATGGGCATAGTGGGTGTTCAAAATAGTAGCAGAATGCTGACATCTTTTGAAGGGAAATCTGAGGAAATCAAAGCTTCCCCTGCTCTCTCTGCTTCTAGGCCACTGGATTATATTTGCCATTTAATTCAGCTAAGCAAGCTCACACAACTGGGCTGACAGTCACACTTCTATTATGCTTGTTTTTCTGCTAGCTCTGGTGACTTATGTCACTAGTACAGTAGAAGGAGGTCTTCATTGAAGTCAAGGGTCACAGCATGTAATGGCTACAGGAACTGGTGATAGCAATCCAACTACGTTTCTGTTCTTAGCAAAGTCAACCTTTTTAGAAACAGACAGAAGGCCTATAAGTAAGAGGAGATGTGCTTCAGCTTTATATATTGCAGTCCTTGGCACTTCGTTCAGAATGAGGTGGCATGGCAAAATGATTCAAGTAAGAGACAACGAACCTTTAAACTTGTTAATTTCCTCTGGGGATCAGAGCTCTTTGTCCTGTACATATAAGTGTTTTGGCCAAGGATGTGAGGGGGCAGAGCTTTCAGCCATATAGGCATGTCAGGGTTCTTGTTCTGTACCACCCACACCATCGCTGGGGGACAGAAGTAAGGGATTCGTACTTTCGAGAAGAAGAGGTTATGACTTTGTGTGGAGGGGCTCATGGGGAATCTCTGGCTATTTTGCCCTTTTCTGGGGGAGAGAGTGGCAAATGGAGCAGTTTGTCCAATACTGTTTTCCATTGTCTGAGACTGGGAGGGAACAACATTCATATGGAAGGTCCAGGGGCCATTTTGTTCTTTGGCTGAGGGGGACACATGGCAACAGACCAGGTCAGCTAGCATTTTTTGTGTGTAAATCATCCTCTTTTTCACTTTTGTTATTAATATCGATGCTGTTACTTTGGTTTTTTTATCTTACTAATATTTGCTGTAAATGGTCCTTATCCAGCTCTGGATCTCTGCCTTTTGTCTCTTCCACTGGACTGGGTGGAGGTAGTTAAGCAGCTCCATGTGGCTTAATTTCCAGCTGGGCTTAAACCATGACAACAGGTTACTTTTGTCTCCTAGACTTGATTGGAGGTAGTTGCAACTGATTCTCTGCCCAGTTCTTGGCTGCATAAGAAAGGCTGCGTAGAAATGAATGTTGTTATATCCAGCTTTCAGGCAAAAAAAATATCCTGTTGTTTTAAAGTGAGGCTGTATATTTGATTAGTTTGCATATCAGTCACTTATTTCATTGATGACAATGTATCAGTTAATACCAATCTTTTAGACAAACAGTCTTAGTGTTCTCTAGCTGGATGTCACCTGCAAAGTACAAAGTACAAAGTACAAAGCTTTGGCTAAAGTGCTCTCTGTATTTGTTATAAAGCAGAAAAACTTATGCAACAAGTATGGTAACAGAAAACAAATTGAATTTATTGCTTTACATGTTGAATATGGCTGAGCACCATGAAATATTAAATAATTTAAATATCATATCCAGAATTAAACAGTTGTGCTACTTTATGAGCATTTAAACCTCAATAAATATAATAGTGTTTACTTTTTTACAGTGTTTTGTCCAGCCACATCCATATATTCCTGGAGAATCTAGCACACAAAAACATCTTAAATTTACTAAGGACATTTTCAACAAATGTACAGAAGATAATGATGATATCTTATTTTGCAAATGATATCTTATCTTGCAAATACACTGCCTATTCAATGTGTCAGCAATAAAAAGGTGTTTTTTGGAAAGTGTTGTAGCAATACACAGACACCACCAACAAAAGACTCATCCTTAAACATTAATTTAATACAAAGTCTTTTTTTCCAGAGATATTAATGTCTTTAAACAAAACTAAACTCTGTCACAGAACACTCCTTCTTTAAGGGACACTTCAAAGTAGGAGACTAACCTGGGCACTCCAGGTAGCTTCCCTGAAGGAAGTCTTTTGTACCTCCAACTGAGTGGAAGAAAAAGAGGAGGAAAATTGCCACTTGTAGGTCCATATTGGTCTTAACTGCCCTTAAAACTTCAAAAGATTTGCCTCTAAGAGAAGACTAAGTGAGGTGGTTTTTTATAAAAGAAATAGTGAGTAAATAAACAGGGAAAATATTTATTGTTATAAATGTGATCAGACAATCTGAAAGACTGGTTGAGATGAAAGCAGAAATTAAAACTGTTAATTCTCTAGAGAAAAGATCCCTTCAGAGAAAAGATCCCTTCAGAATACAAGAAGCATTCAATTTCATAGATGCTTGCAAGCAGGATTGTTACCTAGCTGCTGAGTAACTGATTTCATCCTAAAATTATGACACCTAGGAGACACTGAGCAAGCCATGTCAACAGCTCCATCTCCACCTGAGATGTTTCTCATCTGAGAGTTCAGGGATTTTCAATTTATGGCTTCAACCCCTTTTTGAAATACTTTCCCAAATGGGCCAGTTTCAGTTTTCTAATTGTGCTTTTAATGCACAGACTGGGCCTTTTCATTTTAATGGATTTGAGCTGTAAAGCCAACAAACCAGGCAAATACTGGGGTGACTATTTTCAAGCGGCTTGGGGGACTTCTCTTTTCTCATTTAACCTCTTTTTCTTATGCAAGGTTTAAGTCAATATTTAGCCATTAATCAAATGCTTGATGAAGCTATCAGCACAATATATCCCTGAGTCTGTTAGGAACTGACAGGACTTACCGAAAGTATGACAGAATAAGTTCAGAGTTACTTGCTGAGTTTTGGTGCCTAAACATGTGGCTATTTTCTGATCTCAGATCTCCAGGAAAAAGAAATGCCTCTGCTAAGCTAAACTGGTAAAAAATGCAGGCTGCTAACTGTTTGAAAACTTTGTTGCTTCAACAGAAACACAAAAAAAATCCTCTCTGGATTAAAACAGTATTGAATACTGGTATTCGATTTGATGACATATAATTAGTACAGTAAATGTATATATCTACACCTAATTTTGTCACTAGGGAATAGAATGCACCAGATTTGCATTTTCAGCCTGGTAATTTAGTGCTGTCAAATAGTCAAAAAGACATGCAACAGCATGTTTCATGAAAATCAGTGTTTTAAAGACTGGGTGAATAGCATGATCAGGTAAGAAGGTGGTTATGTGCATGCCTCCTGCTATTTCTTTATACAAACATTTATGACATGTCAGTTCATTCATCAGCTAAGAGGCAAAATAGGCTTGAAATTCAATTGAAGAACAAGGTTTCTTTCTTTTCTTCCTAAAACCATTGACTCACTGACTTCAGCTATGTGACCAAACAGATTTGAGGGAGCCATGCATGGGAGAGAAGTGAAGTTTTTACCTCCTTTAGTATACATCAGAAGTAAAGACATGACGACGATTTCTTTTCTTAAGAATGAAGCATGTAAATGTCAAACAGGGAATTTCAGACAGAGAGTCTTAGGTTAAGTCAAGTACTTAGGTTAAAGGCCAATTGTTGTTTCATTGACATTTGGAACTGTCTTAGACCAAAAGCAGTTACAAAATGGTAATTTATGCTATGAAAATGGAAAATAAAATAGGTCACAGAGTTTTCATGCCTTTTCTTAACCTGTGTAAGACATGAGAGGTTCAGTGCTTATCAGGTTTCTGCATATCCATCAGTTTTCCTACCCCCATGCTTTTTTTGCTCTACTAGGTAATTTCAGTCAAACTTGACAGGTCTCAAAGACAATTTTCTCCGAATACAGTGAAAATCGCTGATTGGTTAGACAGTAACACCCCTAGCTGAGGATAAGTTGGGTGAAAATCAGCTATTACATTCTCAATTTTCACCTTACTTTCTGGCTAGCCAGGCAAGACAAATATAGCACTGGCAATTCACCCAGTATGGCAAGTCTCTTTGGTCATTGGGCTATCAGAAAAGATGGGAGGTTGCACAGGACTGAAATACAATAGAATAAGGGATATAAGGATAAAAGGGTACAAAATATGTGAGAATTCAATTCACTAATGTTCTTTACTATGTGTCTTGGGTACAGAAACAAGGGTGTTGAGGGTTTCATTGTTTTCTATTCAAGGACTACTCACATCACAGCCACTGGTGTGGTTTTGGCAGGGAAAAAGCCATCTCCACAACCAGAAAGGGGTCCATTTTGACTGGCTCACTGAAGTGAAGGGCAGACCCTGGCCCTGCACAACCAGCAGGTCTTTTCCCATTTCTGAGCCTTTCCAGGACACTTCTGCAGGACAAGGTAGTGAGGAGAGGCAGTAGGGCCATTCCCAAGCTAAATGGTGCTGAAGTGAGAGCTCCAGAACTGCAGTTGGGACCAGTGGGGCAAGGGGAGCTGTTCTATGGTGACCAGTGGGTCCATTTTCTTCCCACCCACCCCCTCGCCATCGGGGTAGTGCCCCAGGGCTGCACTGACACCGAGTCCAGTGAGTGGCAGCAAGTGGCAGCACTGACCAAACACACACACACACCCCCCTCCGCCACCAAGGTTGATGAAAGGCAGTGGGACACCGATAGGAGCAGCAGAACAGAACAGCACAGCCTTGGAGAAATAGATAAAGGATGTAACTCAGGGAAACAGGAGTCAGGCAAAACACAAGCAGGATGCCAGCTCAGCTCTGCTAGGCTGACAAAGCAGAAGTTATGCACAACAATGATATTGCACTTACTCAAAAGTGGGGATAGAGAAGGCAGACTTACTGAATGCTTTCTTTGCGTTAGTCTTCACTGACAAGATCATTCCTCAGAAAACTCTAACCGAGGAGACCAGGGTAAAGGAAACTTGGGAGACAGACAGACTCTAACTCAATTCTCCTTGATTCCTGGTCAAGGAGACTCAGGTTAAAATCATCTAGCCAAACTTGACATCCATGAGTCCACGAGCCCTGACAGGATGCATCCGTGAGTGCTGAGAGAGCTGGTAGAAATCAGAGTGAGGCTGCTCACCATCATCTTGGAAAGGTCATGGAGTTTGGGGGAGGTGCCTGAGGACTGGAATAAAGGAAATGCCACTGGTCTTCGACAAGGGCAAGAAGGAGGGCTCAGGGAATGATCAATCATCTCAATTCCTGGAAAGGTGATGGAGCACCTCATTCTGGAGGCCATCTCTGTCCATGTAGGCAGGAGGTGATCAGGAGCAGCCAGCATGGATTCACTAAAGGTAAATCATGTTCAACCAACCTGATAGACTTCTACAATGAATCAACCACCTGGATGGATGAGGAGAGAGCAGTGGGTGTTGTTTACCTTTAGAAAGGTTTTCAGCACTGTCTCTCACAAAATCCTTACAGACAATTCAGGGAGTGTGGATTGGATGAGTGAGCAGTGGATGGAGAACTGGCTGAAAATCAGATTCTAGAGTGTCCAAATCATTGTCACAGGGTCTGTTTGGAGGCCAGTCACCAGAGGTGTCCCTCAATATTTAATACTGGGCCCAGTATTGTTTAACTTATTCTTTATTTACTTCAATGAAGGCGAAGATGCCTTCTCAGCAAGTTCACTGATGATACAAAGCTGGGAGGAGTGGCCAATCCAAAGTGTATTGTGCAGCCCTTCAGAAGGACCTTGACAGGTTGGAGAAACAGGCAGAGAAGAACTCTCTGAAGTTCTACAAAGGCAAATGCACGGTCCTACAACTAGGGAAGGATAACCACAGGCACCAGTATCACCTGGGGACTGAGATGCTGGAGAGCAGCTCTGCAGAGAAGGACCTGGGGGTCCTGGTGGATAACAAACTGTCCGTGAGCCAGCAATGGGCCCCTGTGGCCGACAAGGCCAATGGTATCCTGGGGTGCCATACTAGGAAGAGTATTGCCAGCAGGTCGAGGGAGGTGATCCTGCCCCTCTAGTCAGCCTAGAACAAGGGTTGCTCCAGAGGCCACATCTGGAGTGATGTGTCCAGTTCTGGTCTCCTCAGTACAAGAGAGACATGGAACTCCTGGAGCAGGTCTAAAGGAGGGGTACAAAAATGATTAAGGGCCTGGAGCATCTCTCTTATGAGGAAAGGCTGAGAAAGTCAGGCCTGTTCAGCCTCAAGAAGAGACATCTGAGAGGGGATCTCATCACAGTAAGCATCTGAAGGGAGGATGCCAAGAGGATGGAGCCAGGCTCTGCTCGATGGTGCCAAGCAATAGGACAAGAGGCAATGGGCAGAAACTGATGCACAGGAAGTTCCATCTGAATATGAGGACAAACATTTTTACTGTGCATGTGACTGTGCACTGTAACAGATTGTCCAGAGAGGGTGTGGAGTCTTCCTTACTGGAGATATTCAAGAACCTGCTGTACACATTTCCATGAAATGTGCTCTAGGATGACCCAGCTTGAACAGGGATGTTGGAGGAGATGACCCACTGTGGTCCTTTCCAACCTTACCCATTCTGTGATACTATGATTCTGTGAAATGCTTTGCATGATAAATATCTTGTACACAGTTGGCACTGACAAGGATAACTCTAGAAAATTTTTAGTAAAGGAAAATAAAATCCTCCTCTTGTGGTATTCTTTTATTTACAATGATCTCCTCCAGTTAACCACAGGATTCTTCAAGATTAACATTCTTCAAATTCTTTAAAATTGAACATTTAACTTTGTTTTAGATCACCTATACAGTGATGATGAAAGATAGTGACGTTTGGTAGAATAATGTGTGTTGAATGGGAAGGTCTAGAACAGTAGAAAGAACACAATTAACTAGAAGTCTAAAATACGAAGATGACTAGTAGACCTGTAATTCAATAAAGAAAAATAAAAGTGTCAAACAAATAAGAACAAATACTGCAAATGAAGATTAGGAAGTGGGTAACTGTAGTGTACCCCTATTCCATATCCCTGCCTGCCTTTCCATGTGGCTTCCCCCATCTCTAGTCCAAACCACTCCCTCAGGTTCTCCCTATTGGCTCTGTTATCCTAACTCCGCCCTTGTGCCACCCCCCTGTTCCCCAAGATAGGGACTGTGAATCCCGGAAGCTCTCTCTCTGCCTTGGGGTTCAGCAGCTGCCAGCTTCTCTCTCTCTGGGCTCTAGCCATGTGCCAGCCCCCTGCCTATGGGGGCTGACACGTGTGCTGGTCCCAGGCCTTGGAGAGTTAGCATGGAATAAAGACCTGCTGCAGTCTCCATGCAAGAGCCTTCTCGCCTCCTTTACCGCCACCGCCTTGTTGCTGCTGCGTGCCACACCATCGCAGAGAAACGCAGCAGCAACAGGTAACAGTGAAAATAGAAAATTTATATAAAGATTCATACAGCAACATTCATATGAAACAGTAGCAAACCCTTATTTGAAGGACCACTTATATTTAAAAAAATTTTTGATGTAAGGTAGATAGCAGGTACAGGTCCCTGAGAAGTCTACACCATTAATCTTAGACGTAAGCCTTTTGTAAGTTAAACAAATGTAAGCAATTAAATTAAAACTTTGGTAGAAAAGCAGGCAGGACACAAGGTAGGAATTTTAAAAAGCACTTTAGTTAAGGCTGAATTTCAAGTCTGCTTATAATACCCCGCTGAAAAAAAATACACTTTCTCCATTTCAAAATCATAAACCTTCAATCACAAATCATCCTTTTGGTAATGGTTGTTCAGATACTTTAGATGCAAGCATAATAATTTTACGTGAATATTCAGAATTCTTTTGCAGTCTTGAGCATACAAAAGAACTTGTGCAAAAATGTATTCCCAAAAGGTAAGCACTTTGAATGTTACAGCTATAATTGCTGATTTTGTTATTCAGAGACAGAATGTTGTAGAAAATAAAGTTATTTTATGACTGGAAATAAACAATGAAATAAAATACACCAAAATGTTTCCCAAAATAATATGAGGGTGTGCTGGTTTTAAATCCTATCTAGAAAATTAAACCCACTCAAGCTGCTCCCTTCTTCCCCTGCCCCTTCTAAAAATGGAGGAACACTGGGAGAGATTATAAATTGGAATAACAGTTTACTGAAAATCACAATAATTATAATATTAATGATAAAGAGTGTACAAAAGAGAGAGTGTTTTACTCACAAAAACTATTACCACTGAACAAACAAAAATGTGGCAGGGCTAGCTCCACCAGGCTGACCTGGTACCTTCTTCCTGAAGAGAGCCAGGCAAAAATGGCAAACTTTTTGTTTCCAGCCCCAGCTTTTCTCCTGGTGAAACCACACACCCCTCCTCCCTCCTGTGATGTGAGTGGTATTGAAAAAAACAGCTCTAAAATCTCCACCCCTTTGTTCTGTACCGAGGAAACAGGGGCATAAAATCAGGTAGGAAAAACATAAAATTATAAAAGACAGTGATTGAAATTTTAAAAATATAGGCTGCAGAATATTGTAAATGGCTTTGTGAACTACTGTGGCTATGGCTTTTAGTGGCAAATTTCAGAGTTTGAATTCCTTTAGGTTTCAGTTTGGTCAGAAATACTTCATTTAGAGCTGAAGCACATCTTTTTCTCTCTAAATATTAAGCAGCTAGGTTTGCAGTGTAGTTTAAGAGATGCAACAAGCAGGACTGATATTCCTGAAATCCTCATTTATGAGCCAAACTGCTTTCAGAGCCCTGACGCACAATCACTTAAGAAACAATTAATGTTGTGAGTGCTCTTGTGCACTGAGTGTGTAGAGGTAGATGTTGCAGTGCTGACGAGTTCACATGCACATTGGCGGCGTGGGCTATATGTCTCCATTAATGTAAATGGGGATGGTTTGCTTAAATCAAACCTGAAACTGGATGATTTTGTCCTGGAGTGAGTTTGGACAAAGAAATGGAAACTGCTTGTTGTCTTACTCCAGCTGAACACAAGATTCCTGCTACAATTACTCTGTGTAGGTTCACTGGCCTCTGGCAGGAAAGCAATGAATCTCATATCTGTCCTCCAGAGGGTGACAAGGTTTCTTAACTTTTTTCTCTACCATTGTCTGCATTTCTATATTCCAGGCACTGGCAAGTCCACACTGAAAAGGATCAGATCAAATGAGAATCAGCTACTTGTAAATATTACCTCTAAATAACTGTTTGCCCTCCTTTTGTTTTAGGAAGGCAGGACAAATTTTTCCTTTAGAAGAATTTTCATAGTGCTATTGCAGTGTAAAATAAAATGCACAGAGAACTAAGATCAAAGTAGACAAAATAATATGTTTAGATTACATGAAATTAAATACCTTTTTAGCAATTAATGTTTACCATCCTTAATTTTGACATGTAACACATACCAACAGTGTCAGAGGAATTAAGCTGGCATCACTAAGCACTAGGGAACTGTATTTCACTTTAAGCTTACAATTATGCTGTTTGAAGCTGGGTTAGAGAAGAAAGCTCATAAACAACAGACCATGTTGATGGCTGATAGAAACCAGCTCTTTTGAAGCCTGTTGACTATGTGATTTCAAAGTTTGCTGATTCTGCCACAATATTCCTAAACTGCAGTTTATATATAGCTTCAGATGGGAATATATTTGTTCAGTGTGGCAAAAAATTTAAAACTTCATAATAACTTCTTTAGCATGTTGTTCTTCCTCTCTTGTTTTTGCTTTTCTCTTTTTTCTTTAATATGTCTTCTTTTTCGTTCAGTAATGCAAATAGTCCTTAGTTGCATTGTGTGATTGTTGGTCTTTCATATGCCATGTATAGTCAGTTCCCTGATGCATTTTGTCCTGGTTTTAGCCAGAACAGGGGTAATTCTTGCAGTAGACAGGAGGGGCCATGGCTAGAATCCAGAGGTTATTCTATACCTCTCATGTCATTGCTGGGCATATGGGAAAGGGACTCTCTTCTGGGGAGAAGGGATTCCATGTAAATGATGGTTCTGTTGACAGGTTCCATGTAAATGATTTCTTTCTTGTACCCTCTGTCATTAGTATTGTTGCTGTTACTGTTTGTTTTCTTATCTCATTGTTGCTTCCAGTAAACTCTTCTTAACCCAGCACTTGTTCTTATCTCTGATCTTTACCTGTTGTGCCTCCAATTCTCCTCTCCAGCCCACCATGGGGGAAGAGGAATGAGCAAGCAGGGGAGAGAGAGAGACAGAGAGACAGACAGAGAGAGCAGCACATAGTTTGAAAAGTCTCAGTGGGGGCACTGAACTGGGGAGAACCATTGCTAAATTATGACACGTTTCCTCTGTGATACAAAGACATTTCTTACTTAAGATGCTTGGTGAAAGAGTTGAATATAGTCCCCAAGTCTGCAAGGAATGTGATTTAGCTGCAAAATTTTATACCACTACCTAAGCACAGTGCACTCAGATGAACTTCTAATTGGTGGAATTTTACATGTAAAGGTGTCAGTAACTTGGGGGTTTTGACAAGTCTCTCTACACTTGATGTAGAGAGTGTTAATCATGTAATTTTTATTTCAAGGGAAAGTAAAGTCCAATGGATCTCAGAAAGGTGTGTTCCTAGAATGGTTACTGCCTAATATTTGTAGACAGACCCCAGAAATTCTCTAAAAGAGTGTAAAATCCTAGAAGTAATATCTCAGCAGGTTCTCAGTCTCACTGAACTGCTCCGTCTCAGATCACGATACTGCCAAGCAGATATATTATGTCACCAGAACTTATTATAACCAGGAAAGTTTAAGGAATGACATTTTTATGGTAAGGATTCTATTTATTTTGACCATGTCAAGAAGTGGCAAATTAACTTCAGTCTTCTCAACAAGCAAATGAATTTTTTGTGTTGTCTTCTATCACAGAGTCAGCTCTGAGAGAAGAAAACACCAGAAGTCTGAGGACAGGAATAAGAAACAATTTATTAATAATATATTTGTGAATAATAATGATCTATTTACACCCAGGTACACACACACTTAAATACACAGAAGTGCACGCAAAAAAAATAGTAAATTCTTGGTTTCATTATTTGGTCGATACGGAACAAATTGGTTGTTTTTACAAAGCTAGTCACTCCAACACTCAAAAGAGAAATTTTTCAAGCAATGAAAAAATGTTATAACCAGAGAAGTAGAAATGTTATACTCATATTATGAAACAGAACTAGGAATGAAACAGAAACTATTATGAAACAGAACAGAAATAGGAATTCAACTAGTATTTTCAGTAGGTTCAATCCTACGAGACCCCAGGGACTATAAAATACTGAATAAAATGCCACCAGAGTTATTCATTACACTGTGTCCTGACTTAAATTCAAAGAGGGTTTTCTGTTGGAAAGGTATCAGATAATGGAAGCTGATGATTTTCATTTTTAAGATAAGACCTTCTACCCTGCTTGCAGTTAGAACCTCCATTAGAACTTTACCTCTACTATACAAGTATTTATTTCTTAATAAATGGTGCACGACAGAATAGACAGCACACATGTTTTTCCTTTTGCAAAAATTATTAAAAATAGTATGTTGCTATTACTAGGAGATAAATCAGTTCTCTCTGTTTCTTCCATTTAGGACTACTATTCACTCACATTTGGCTTTTCACATTTAATTATGTATTTCTCAATCTATTAGCTAATAGCTAATTATGTTGAAACATAATGCTCAAACAACAAGATTTCAAGAGGAAATCTTGCCTGTTATGTAATCAGTCAATCTAATAAACTAAAAAAATCCTGGAGCTAGGACTTCAAGATGAGGTAGGTAAAAATCCCATGTGTGTTTAGGATGAATATGCTGTGTGGCTGCAAATTTTGGGACTTTGTGAGTCTTGGATTTTTAAAAGAAACTCACTTCACTGTTCCTATTATTAATAATAGTTAATGATAACAATTTGAAGTTGCAGGAGGAAATGGAGACATGCATTTATAACATATGAGACAGGTTTGAACCCATGCTCTCCCACAGAGCCATAAGGATTTAGGTTTAGTTTCTTTATGGGCATAAAATTCAATTTTAGAGACCTTTTGAGGATTGGGCTCACTGTCAGTTGATAATACCGGGTTTGCAACCCAGATGCAAGTCACAGTAAGGGGTTTTCATAGCTCTTCTCATGTTAGATTGTTACCGTTTCTTGTGTTTCTGGAGTTGCAGAAAAAAGTATTCTTGCAGTAATTCCACAAAAAGAGATTGATTTGTCAGGGTTGACCCCAAAATATGATCAGGCAGACCACAAGTTAATTAAGTTTCTCAAGGCTGAGATCACAGAAAATGGATGGGCAGTTACATCAGTGAATCAGGTTGTAGTTCCACCTCTAACCCTTCAAGAGCTAGCTCGAAGAGAACATGAAAGTACACATTTCGGGGTTGAAAATCTTCTGAAACATCTAAAAAAGGTAATAATAGGAAAGGGAATGACAGATATTGTACAATCAGTAGTGAGCAAGTGTGAAATCTGCTGCAAAAACAATCCTGATATGAGGAAAAGAGTTGTGTTAGGAGTAACAAAGGCAGGGGATCTTCCTGGAGATTACTGGCAAAGAGATTTTGCTGAGTTACCACGCAAAGAGGGATACAGATACATACTGGTACTGGTTGACACCTTCAGCGGACGGCCTGAAGCGTTCCCCTGTTGCACTAACACAGCCAAGGAGGTGGTGAAAGTTTTGCTGAATCATATAACACCCAGGTTTGGGGTTCCTCTGGGTGTGTCATCAGATAGGGGACCACATTTTGTTGCAACACTGGTTCAGGAAGTTAGTTGGATTTCAGGAATTGCTTGAGATCTGCACACACCTTACAGACCCAAAGCAAGCAGTAAAGTTGAAAGTATGAATGGAACCCTTAAGGCACAAATTAGCAAAATTTGTCAAGAGACATCCATGACCTGGGTTCAGGCCTTGCCTATAGCTTTGCTGAGGATCCGCATACAACCGAGGCAGAGGGACAGCATCAGTCCCTATGAAATATTGTATGGCAGGCCATATCAAATTCCACATGTTCCCAGTGAAATTCATATGAGGGGGAAACTTGATTTGCAGAGGTATCTAATGGCTTTAGGTTCCACTTTGCAGAAGCTCCAGAATTACATCGTGCTATCCAGACCCATAGG